>CP125978.1:18424735-18685614 GCA_030063025.1 Avena longiglumis | reverse complement strand
ACAAAACACTAGAATAAACACCCCTGATGCAATATTTAATACAACGGCAGAAGATCGGCATGATGCATGTATGATGTATGGCATGGCAAAGATGCGATGCAACTATGTCGAAAGGGAATTCGGGGCAAAACACATTGATGGTTCAACATTCGTGAGGCACTATTAATAATAAACATTTAGTTCCCACTTTTATTTATCATGTTTTCCTTGCATAAACAATACTGATTATAAAACTGCTCTTAATGCATGATGCAAAAGATAACATGGATAGCATAAACAGAAAGGTCTCGTCGAGCTGATCATTTTAGACATATCATTTGTTAAATTTGGAATTATAAATCAAAAGTTATTAAATTATTTAGTTCCAGTGGCATTTGTGGTAATTTACTTCAACTTGGAATTTTTAATGGGCAAAAGGAAGTTTTAATAGCATATTTGAAATCCTCACATTTTTCTGATTCAAAAACATATATCATTTGCATTATTTGGATTTATAAAAGAAAAGTTATTTAAAACTGAAAAGAAATTTGAATTTGAATTAGATTTAAATAGTTTTGAATTTAAACAGAATCTGCAAAACGTTTTAACACCAGCCAACCTAGCTCACAGGTGGGGACAAAGACTGGACCCACACGCCTGGCTTTGAGAGGGAGGAGGACCGCGGGTTGATTAACAGTTTCTTCAGGAGCCTTTTTGCAAAAGCGCCAGAGACACAGCCAGGTGGGGCTCCGAGGGACCGCGGGTTAACGCACAAAAACGTGAGGGGGTCAAGTGCAAAACAGCGCCTTACCGCTTTTTCTTCCAGGCTCGGACACTGACGCGCTTGGCGCGGATGACGGCTGGGCTCAACCAACGCGACGCGGCTGTGGGCTGGAACCGTGGTACCGGGGTGGCCGAGAGGTTGTCGACAGGAAGAGCAGGGGCTAGGTAAGCGCCGGCTATGCGACGGGCGACGGACGACCGAGGGTGCTCGGCAAGGAACGGCGACGTGGCCGAAGCGGTGCCGGGCGTAGGGTGTCTAGGAGGATGAGGCGCCACCGTGAGCTCGGCGGTGGCTCGGATCGGGCGGCTAGCCGTGATCGACGGTAGGTCGACGCACTGCTTGAGTTAGGGTTTACGCCAAGGCTGGTTCTGGGCGGGTGCTGGGCTTATCCTTCCTCGCTTTGAGGCACGGGGCGACGCAGACGCCCTCGGGCTTCTCGACACCCGCAGCACCACGCCCGCCTCCGGATCGAGGATCACGAGAGGGAGCTGGATGCAGGGCGGCCGGGTAGATGAGGGGTGGAGAGGAGGAGGAAGGAAGGCGGCCTGGGATGGATCTGGGAGAGGCGAGGGGTGTGGGGTGGATAAGAACGAGGAGGCGAGGTGGGGCTTATGTGTGAGGGGTCAGACTCGGCCACCTTTGCACCTCACGTGCATGGGCCTGTAGGCACATGGGGAGGGGAGGCCTGTGTGGGTAGGGCGAGGCTGTGGAGGCAGCAAGGTGGGAGGCCGAGGGGCCAGGAGGGAGCTTGTGGTGGGGCACTGAGGGAGAGATGAGAGGGGAGGCATGGGCTCGGCCTAGGGTTAGTGTGGAGGTGGCCTGGTTGTTTTGGGTGGGGTAGCTAGGGCATGGGTTAGATGGAAAGAGGGTGCCGGGGCCCTGCATAGAAGAGAGGGGCGAGGCCGAGGAAGGGAGGGGGAAAAGCTAGGGGGTGGTTTAGAGTTTGGTTTGGAATAGGGGTAGCTTAGGGTTTTATCTAGGGTGGTTATGGTGATGAGGATTAGAGAGAGAGGGAGAGCTAAGGATTTTGAATCATGCATGCTCCATTCAAAGACCAAGCAAGATCAAAAAGAAAAGAGGTAGGGAGAGGGGTAGGGGTTTAGGCTTATGCACACCCACATGATCACATGTGCATGCAAGGATGGGGATGGTGATTAGGGTAGGGTTTAGATTGAGAGGAGGGGAAGGATAGTTGCTAGGGTTATCTTGGCAAGATCAAACCATGCACTAGACAAGCTCTAACAAGACCAAGCCTAGGAAAAGAGGGAAAGGGAGGTGATAGCAATAATACACAAGCAAGATATAAAATGCTCAAGCAATGCAACATATCACATGCAACTTTTTAAAATATGATCCATGCAATGTTTGATATGATTCTCAAATGCAATGTGGCATGATGACATGAGCATGCGGTCATGATGATGCAGTGCACAAAAACAACGCGATTTTCTAGTAGTGGTTTTGCGGGATGCCACACACAATGACCATTGTGTTCTACTCGTGCAACAGATCTACATATAGACACGGCTCTGATACCACTGTAGGGGTTCGTAGCATGGAAAACAAAAATTTTCTATCGCATACAAACAAACAAGCCAAGATCTATCTACTAGATTGTAGCAACGAGTCGATGGAATAACTTACCCTCAAAGATTCCAAAGTGTTTAACGAGCCGATTCTCGGGTGATGTAGTCATTTCTTTCCAATCTCAAGATCGTAGACGATCCTTCCGGGCGCAATGCTCCCAAGCAGCGCTCCAGTCACACATCGCTCGTACTGACGTAAGACCTTCCTCTCCTTGTTCCAAAGAAAGCATGGAGGTTGTAGCACTCTCTCGCGATTCCGGCAAAGACAACGGCAAGGGTACCGAAGTAGAGGGAAATCCTCAGGCTTCGCCTTAAGCCGGAGCGAGTATGGTGGAGTATGAGAGAGGGCTATTAGTGGTCTAGGGATTAGACACACCAATTAGAAGGCTATAAACCGCAGGCTAAAGCAATTATAAGCTCTAAACCAAAATGGCTCTAAACCGGAGATTAGAGGATAGGAACTTGTGTGTCTAGAGGAGGAGGCCCTGCCCCTCCTTTTATAGGTGGAGGGGTCGCTGCCGTGGGAGGAAGGGGAGTCCCACCAACTCGGCCTAGGTGGTGCCGGCTTGGAGGTGAGGACTCTCCTCCAAGTTGGTTTCAACCTCCTCTTGCTTCCCAGATTCTCGTTTCACGCCTGCTTTAGCTGCTTGACTTTCAAACGCAGTTTGACTTTTCAGTTTTGGAACAAAGAAGAACGCTTAGTACATGATGCAATCATTCAATGACACATTCATGTACCCTCCCGAGTGCCGGACAATCCGAACCTTCTAGAACATTCTCATGAAAACACCTTAATCATTCCCGAACTCAAACGGGACTTTCCTTATATGAATCTTATTCTCCTAACCATTCCGGATCACCGTGATATCCCGGATCCCATCCGAGACTCAACAACATTCGTCTCTTTCTCATAATACCATAACTACTCAAACAACGTCAATCCTTATGTGTCTCCTACGGCTCGTGAATTATGCGACATGATCGAGACATTCTAACAATAACCAATAGAGGAATCTGAAATTCATATGGTTCTACATATTTCTACGATTACTTAAGTATCGAATGAACCACTTACATACGATACCAATTTCCCTTTGTCTCACGATAGTTTACTTATCCGAGGTTATGATCGCCAGATCTCGCATACCTAGTTCAACCTCATATCGATAAGTACTCTTTTCTCGCTCCCGTGATATGTGATCCCTAGACCCAGTCACATGCTTGCAAGCTAATTGATGACATTCCACCGAGAGGGCCCAGAGTATATCTATCCGTCATATGGATGGACAAATCCCACTCTTGATCCATGTGTTTCAACCAATACTTTCCTAACACTCAATGCCACCTTTATAGCCACCCAGCCACGGTAGTGTTTGATGTCATCAAAGCATCCATCCGGTAAAGGTGATATGCATGATCTCATGGTCGAAGGAATTAGGTTACTATGTATCAGAAAGCATATAGCAATTGAACTATTGAAATGACTTGATCTTTATGCTACGCTTATCTATAGGAGTATGTCCACCATATCATTCTCCTAACGATATGATCTTGTTGTTGATAACATCTCAATGTTCATGATAGGGAAACCACAACCATTAATCAACCAACAAGCTAGTGAAATATAGAGGCTATACTAGGGACTTCAAATTAAGTTTACAAATCACACAAGTATTAATGTTTCCTTGTTAATACTATTACATCATGAATGTAAACATTTATCATAAACACAAAGATATAATAATAACTACATTTATTATTGCCTCTAGGGCATATCTCCAACACAGACCACCTAGCAACGACTACAAATACTAGCACGAGCCAAAGACGTGCCACCGTCCTTGTTCCTCCATCACCGGAGCCGGACAAAGATCGTCATAGTAGACAGTCGTGCTAAGGGCCCAAAGAACCAGCACACCATAGCAGCAACCATCTCCACCACACAAACGAACATTAAAAGGATCGGATCCTACGAGATCCATCGGACACACACGACTCCACCCACTCTCCAATGGGACTAGACGCACCACTGAAGTGAGGATAGGGCGAAAAAGACATTATTCGGATTTCAGGATATAGCCATTGTCTCACAATTCCATAAGAGACATGAAAAAGGTCTAAAAAACAAAACAAAAACGCTCATGCTAGAAAATAGCCATGGTCTGCCACACCACCAAGATCCAAGGTCATCGGAGTCCGGAAAGGGAGCGGACCAACGACCTTCACTTTGGTGGTGGTGTGTGCAGGTTGTGAGGGTAGGCAGGGTGGTTGTGTGCCCCGTGGCAACCGTCGTGTTCCATGACCAACCGACGAGGATGTTATTTCGGTTTTCGGCTAGTTTTCCGCTAATTATCCACGACTAGCATCTCTCTATCGTCCCCTCCGCAGAATGCCACCAACATAGAGAGATGCTAATCATGGCAGATCTAATGTCCGACGATTGACACCAACCTCTAGCCTGTCGATGTCACATCGTCACTCCAAGGAAGAGCATCGATCTGGGGCAAGCTGAAGGACCTTAATTATCACCACCATCGATGCACCTTCAGTGGAGAAGAACTCAAAGACCCAATGGGACCAGAAGCAAAGATCTGAGGTTCTCCCACCCTCCCGGCATGGTAGCGGGCGATGGAGGGCAAGGGGACCCACGGCTGCGTCAGAGAGCCAAGGGAAGAAACTTATTCGCTTCTTGATCGCCTCCTCTCAAAACACTAGAAACATGTTTCGAGCTTTATATAATTCATTACATGTTGACCGCTATGTTTCGTGGGAATCTCGAAACATAGCTACGGCTAGTTCCCGACCCGACCGAACATCATCACATGATTTACAACAGATGAATATTCTTTTTATATTATGTGAACATTTTGATATTGTGTAAAAAAGAGTCTCATTTACAAACCATTTGCAACTCACTGAGGCACAAGAATCACGGTGCAAATTCGACGGCCCAGAAGTTGACCTAGCTTTAATTTAATTCTTGGTCGACATGTCCTGTTAAACCATATGGACTAGGAAACCGCATAGATTTGAATGGATTTTTTTGGATCAGATAAAATTATTCATCCGAAATAGAGCGTGAAAAATCATTAGAGAAAAAATGCTGACGGGTTCCTATCTTGCCTGACAAATGACCTACTTAGCGATAATTTCCACTTATCCAAATTTGCATAAATTTCTTTGAATCGAATGTGTATATAGTATTTTTCTGAGAGTGCAACACCTTATTATTGATGAAATATTATTATTACAGATAGTCTCCCGGTTACACTGTGGTGCTGACAAAAAAACATGAAAAAATATAGGAAATGCTCACTGAGACCTACAATCATCATTAGTCATGTTTTTTTTAATGAAAAAAAGACGTTTCTGCCAGCTGTTATGAAATACAATAACTGCTACCTCAGTGAATATGTTATGTCGAGACAGACAACGGATTTTTTTTCCGCGAAAACACAAAAACTTTGAGTTTCAATTCATTGATAGAAAAAAAGAGTTATGTACAATATATATTGGCTCAGAAGAGCCAGCACCCCGTACAAACTCAACCCACTAGGTCTATGTAACACCCTCAGAATCGGACCTATGCAAGTTTGAGCAAAATTCGCCAAACCCGCATAGAAACGATTCAAAGGTGCCCACCAGGCACTTTCGTGCGGGTGGAAAACGAAGTAATAACATTACACAACAGTCCTCGATGGGACCCACAGAACAAAAATATATAACAGCGACTCAAAGAGTCAAGAATACAAATATATTATACAAAGATCCAAATCACCTTGAAAACGATAGAGCGTCCAGCTACGGACAAGATGCAAATGGGGCTAAGAGCCCTGAAGAATAACCAATGGCGTCCATAACCCTGCCCAGGCCAAGCCGGAAGGGTAACCCTGCTAACGACGTCGATCTCAAACCTGCTTAAACAAAAGGGGTGCCGACAAAGGGCAAAGGAAAAAGAAGGAGCCAAGATCGAGGCCAAGACACGGCGAGGCTAGAATTCGCGGTCCTCGCCACATAGGTATGGTGGATCAAGCGGCACGCAAAGATGCAATCGAACAACCTATAGAGACTCGATACAACTGGCGGATATCAGAGAGGGATGAGAATGACCTAACCGGATCCAATCTGAAGCTAGCACCAAACAAACCCATCCTGGTGTTTCCCCCTCGAGACCAAACGAGGAAGTCAACCGAGGAACTCACACCGTTGGCAGTTTTATTTATTCAGTTATCGTTGCAGCAATTACTAGTCAGGTATAGATAATCGTCCTGATAAAATAAGCAGTGGGCCCTTTTAGTTAATCATTCCGTTATAGTGGCAACACTTACTAGTCAGATACAATTAGCATGAGATAATCCTTAAACCCAGCAGTTGTTGGTACTTTTATTCAGCCATTCCATTGTAGTTGCAATACTTACTAGTCAGGTACAATGGTCGCAAGCGACAATCCAAACAAACAATTGTGGGTAGTATTGTTAGCCATTCCGTTATAGTGAAGCTGATTACTAGTCATTATAAGTCAAATTTATAGCAATAAACTTTAGTTATGCTTGTCTATGATCGAGATATCGCTCCAAGTCGCCCATATCCGCGACACGGCTTTTCGTAAAGTTTTACCCGCCGGGTGCACCAATAGCAACACACGCCGATCAACCTCGAAAACCAACTCAAAACCCAACGAGGCTTTCACGACTGAACAATCACAGGATTCAGAAATATTTCAGGGGGCCACCCCATTGAGTAGATCCCGCAACGGAGTAAGCAAGTTCCGAGACGGACTCAAGGTTTGCGACAATGGCTGTAAGCGACTGGGAACCCGAAAGTGTGGCTGGGCTTGTCGATACCGCCAGAATCACTCCGCATCCAAAATAGTACAAAGGTGCTCCTCGCACAATTTAAATACAGAAAGTAGCATGGCATAAGTACAGATCAGAATAAAACCTCAAACTAGTTTGTGGCCCCAAGAAATAAGTCTGAATCAAGCTCGCCTGGGGGTCCCATATACCTCCGGATGTGGATAGCAAGAAAATCAAGGAACAGTATCAAGTACTGGTCTTACGGACACAAGTGGGCTCGAAACCAAATATTTTCTATCACCCACCGATGCCTCTCGCTTATTTCAATTTTAGTTGTTAAACAGCAATTAAAGTGAACAATAAGTAGAACTAGGATCATCTCCATCAACATCAACATGCGGCAATACATCAGCAACCGTGGCATATGACGACACACATCAGCACTTGGGCAAGCAACTACGACGCGCAAGTCCAACTATCTACCAAACAACAGGTAATAGGATGTGTCCAAGGCAATATACGGCTGCAGGGAGATATCACACGGCACGGAAACTAAAGCATCGCAACACGTATAGCAATAGATCAACAGGAGGGAATAAAGACTATAAAAGTAAGATAGGTAGAAAGAGGGAGATGCTCGCCTGAAAACATGTCGAAGGGTTCAACCGGAGATCGGGGCGAAGCTCACATCAACTCAACGGCCTTATCCGCGAAGAACCAAACGCTAGAAGAAAC
The DNA here is from genome assembly GCA_030063025.1 of Avena longiglumis. Taxonomy (NCBI): domain Eukaryota; kingdom Viridiplantae; phylum Streptophyta; class Magnoliopsida; order Poales; family Poaceae; genus Avena; species Avena longiglumis. The sequence goes on along the minus strand of CP125978.1, from coordinate 18,677,734 downwards.
ACCAGATGCAATATTTAATACACGGCAGAAGATCGGCATGATGCATGTAAGATGCATGGCATGGCAAGATGCGATGCAATTAGGTCAGATTAGACGGAACCGGGGTCCCGACATTTGTTTAGGTGGTGCATGTTGTTTAGCTACCCCGCAATTTAAATGTTGTTATAACAAGGCAAGATAAGATACCGGTTCGCTACACAAGTTTAAAGGAGGCCAATATAAGGCTAGATTTGCCCGCATATGGGCCCCATATTTAATTATGCAAAGGAATCGCATAAGGCCCCCAAACCAATGCTATGCATGGAATGACAATTTAATGTGCATCAAATTGATATGTTATAAAATAGGGTTCGGGAAAAGGGGCACACATCGTAGGGGGCTCGACGATCTTGGGTTCCGGTTCGGGTTCGATAGGGTCGTGGTCCGTCTCGGGTCCGTGGTTCGGCTGGGTCGTTTCTCGGTACGGGCAGATCTTGTCGATCGGGTCTCGGCGTCCGGGGCGTAACTTGTTTCGTGTCGGGCGCATCGGCTTCCGGTCGGTGCCGCTTCGCTGCCGCCAAGGTCTTGTCGGGTCCGCGCCTCGAGGCGGTCTTGGCGAGGGAAGAAGTACTGGCGCTCAAGCGAGCGCGTTCTCATCGTCTGGTTCTCGAAAGCACCGTGATTCGAGGAGTACTTGGCGCCCACTGTTCGCCTCCAGATCCGTGAAGATCTTGTCGCACGGACGGGATCGGTTCGCGCAACGCCTTCGGATTCCGTGATAGGAGCACTCGGGGTCTTGACGCCAGGTTCCGTGAAGTTCGAGATGAGCTTGTCGATGATCCCGATTGTGGTTCCATCACGATCTTGTCGCATGTCCACTGAAGAGCAAGACCGCTGGACACTTCGCGCCAAGACACGGTCAAGAGGTGGGTGCGACGCAGGGGACGGCCGCAGCGTGCAGACGCCGGATGGCCTGTGGCGCCGGGCTCGCGGACTGGGGCAGCGGACGGCGGGACGGCAGCGGGCCGGGCGAGCACGGGCGCTGGGGCGGCAAGCGCGCCGCCAGCGAACGGGCGACGCGGGCGTTTCGCGCGGGCGACGGCGCGGCGGGCGGCGGGCGAGGCCGGCGAGGTCGGCGACGAGCTGGGCGGAATCGCCGGTCGGTCGATCGAGGAAGGACGGGCTGGGACTCGGCGGGCGGGCGGCGCTGAGCGGAAGCCGCGGGCGCGGGAGGAGGTTGCTGCGGCGAAGCGGGCGCGGAGAGGGCCGGGCGCGAGGCGGCAGCCGCGAGCGGCGAGGTGCTCGGGTCCGCGAGGCTCGAGGCTGGGCGGGCTGACGGCCGCTCGACGGGTCCCGCGGCGAGCAGGGGCGGCGACTGGCTGGTGGAAAGGCGAGGCCGCTGAGCCGGGCGAGGGAGAACGCGCCGCCACGTGGGAGGCGAGCTAGGAGAGGGTGGGGGTCAAGGCCGAGGCCGGGTCCGCGGGTGGATGAGGGAGAGGCGGGCGGGCGCACCGGGCGGGGAGCGAGGCGCGGCTGGCGTAGGTGTAGCAGAGGGGAGGAAGGGAGGAAGAAGGAGCAAGGTGCAGGGGTGCAGGCGCGTGCTGGCAAAGGCCGCCGGCTGGTGGGGGGTGGTGGGACTGGGCCAGGCGGTTTCGGGATCGGGTCGGGGTCCGCAGGAGCGTGCGTGGGCGCAGGTGTGCTCTGTGGCTGCAGTGAGGAGGGCTCGGGCGGGTGGAGGATTGACCATGGGGAGAGGGCCGCCACGCGGGAGTAGGGATGGGGAGGAGAGGGAGAGGTTGAGGTGATGGGGATAGGCTGAGGTGATGTGGCCGAAGGTTGGGTATAGGACTAGGTAGCTTTAGGATTAGAGGGGGCAGGTGGACCGATTTAAAAAATGTGGGTGGTCGTCACTTGGCCTGCTCGACCGCCCCACAAAAAAATATTTTATTTAGTTTTAGTTGCGCCGCTTGCAAAACATCGCTGGTCAAACAAAATATTCCGAGTCCCGGTTTTATGCTTGATAAAAGACGGGCGCTTTTAGAAAACGAAAGCTTTTAAATAGTTTTATGCAACAATGCATGATGATGACGATGCAATGCACAAATTCAACGCGATTTTCTAGTAGTGGTTTTGCGGGATGCCACACCGACACCACTAACAATGGATCTCGCCGAGATCCGCCTCATGTACCGGAAGGAAGGTCGGTGGTCCGAATCTTCGCTTCGTAGATCCTCGCGACACCACTAACAAGAGGTCGTTGTCCCCGTCACAAGAGAACACTCCGGATAAACAACGAAGTCAAAGGCAAGGCCACCTCTAACTTTCATGGAAGGAGTAAGAATTGCATCGATCCACCGCCTATATACAAAGCAAATGATAAGAGTAGTGGTATGGTCGACTCCATCCCGCACTCAAAGCATTACTATGTACAATGAATAGGCAGATTATGCAACCAACTCGTGATTCAGATCAAGATCTTGACAAACGAGGTTCGAAACAAAGGAGTGATGCGCATCACGGATCTAGCGTAGATGATGTCGTCGCGTCGGAAACACCGGAAGGCACATACAAGGAACAAAGAATGGTACCACCGTAGACGGATTCATCAGGCAGCTTGAACACCGGACGGTAGAACACCGTTATCAAAGGGGGAAGCGAAACCCTGAAGGTACGACGGAAACCCAACCACGAGAAATCCTGGACTCGAAGAAAAGATAAGAGAGCCGATTCAAAACACGTCGAGATGAGAGGGGAATAGCATAGGGGTAAGGAGTAAAATCAGACCTAATCAGAGCTATCCAACCGATTTTCAAAAATAGTTTTGACACTCTACCGCGTTAGCTAGGTTATCCCACAGTCGGACTTGGGTATCGCAACCTATGCTCGATACCACAGAACCCTCGATCGGACCTATGCAAGTTTGAGCAAAATTCGCCAAACCCGCATAGAAACGATTCAAAGGTGCTCACCAGCACTTTCGCATGGTGGAAAACGGTAATAACATTACACAACAGCCCTCGATGGGACCCACGTAACAAAATATATAACAATGACCAAAGAGTCAAGAATACAAATATATTATACAAAGATCCAAATCACCTTGAAAACGATAGAGCCAGCCACGACAAGATGCAAATGGGGCTAAGAGCCCCAAGAATAACCAATGGCGCCCATAACCCTGCCCAAAGCCGGAAGGGTAACCTCGCTAACGACGCCGATCTCAAACCGCTTAAACAAAAAGGGTGCCGAACAAAGGGCAAAGGAAAAAGAAGGAGCGCCAAGATCGAGGCCAAGACACGGCGAGGCTAGAATTGCCCTCGCCACATAGGTATGGTGGATCAAGCGGCAGCAAAGATGCAATCAACAACCTATAGAGACTCGATACAACCGCGGATATCGAGAGGGATGAGAATGACCTAACCGGATCCAATCAAGCTAGCACCAAACAAACCCATCCCGGTGTTTCCTCGAGACCAAACGAGGAAGTCAACCGAGGAACTCACACCGCTGGCGCTTTATTTATTCAGTTATCGTTGCAGCAATTACTAGTCAGGTATAGATAATCGTCCTGATAAAATAAGCAGTGGGCCCTTTTAGTTAATCATTCCGTTATAGTGGCAACACTTACTAGTCAGATACAATTAGCATGAGATAATCCTTAAACCCAGCAGTTGTTGGTACTTTTATTCAGCCATTCCATTGTAGTTGCAATACTTACTAGTCAGGTACAATGGTCGCAAGCGACAATCCAAACAAACAATTGTGGGCAGTATTGTTAGCCATTCCGTTATAGTGAAGCTGATTACTAGTCATTATAAGTCAAATTTATAGCAATAAACTTTAGTTATGCTTGTCTATGATCGAGATACTGTGCTCCAAGTCGTCCATATCCGCGGACACGGCTTTCAGAAAGTTTTACCCGGCCGGGGTGCACCAATAGCAACACACGCTCGATCAACCTCGGAAAAACCAAATCAAAACCCAACGAGGCTTTCACGACTGAACAATCACAGATTCAAATATTTCAGGGCCACCATTGAGTAGATCCCGAACGGAGTAAGCAAGCTCCGAGACGGACTCAAGGTTTGCGCCAATGGTCAGAAGCGATCGGGAACCCGAAGTGTGGCTGGGCTTGTCGATACCGCGTAATCACCCGCATCCAAAAAAGACAGCAGTGCTCCTCGCACAATTTAAATACGTAGCAGTAGCATGGCATAAGTACAGATCGTAAATAAAACCTCAAACTAGTTTGTGGCCCCAAGAAATAAGTCCGAATCAAGCTCGCTCGGGGTCCCATATACCTTGGATGTGGATAGCAAGAAAATCAAGGAACAGTATCAAGTACTGGGTCTTACGGGACACAAGTGGGCTCGAAACCAAATATTTTCTATCACCCACCGATGCCTCCGCTATTTCAATTTTAGTTGTTAAACAGCAATTAAAGTGAACAATAAGTAGAACTAGGATCATCTCCATCAACATCAACATGCGGCAATACATCAAGAATCAGGCATATGATTTACACACATCAAGACTTGGGCAAGCAACCACGACGCTAAGTCCAACTATCTACCAAACAATGTAATATGATGTGTCCAAGGCAATATACGGTAGGAGATATCACGGTACGAAACTAAAGCATCGCAACACGTATAGCAATAGATCAACAGAGGGAATAAAGCACTATAAAAGTAAGATAGGTAGAAAGAGGGAGATGCTCATCGAAAACATTGTCAAGGGTTCAGCCAAGATCGGGCGAAGCTCACATCAACTCAACGGCCTTATCCACGAAGAAGCAAAACACTAGAAGAAACACCGATGCACTATTTAATACAACGGCGTAAGATCGCATGATGCATGTATGATGCGGGCATGGCAAAGCGGCAATTAGGTCGATTAAGCGAACCGGGTCCCGATAATTGTTTAGGTGGTGCATGTTGTTTAGCTACCCCACAATTTAAATGTTGTTATAACAAGGCAAGATAAGATACCTTCACACAAGTTTAAAGGAGGCCAATATATAGGCTAGATTTGCCCATATGGGCCCCATATTTAATTATGCAAAGGAATCGCATAAGGCCCCCAAACCAATGCTATGCATGCGGAATGACAATTTAATGTGCATCAAATTGATATGTTATAAAATAGGGTTCGGGGAAAAGGGGCACACATCGAGGGGGCTCGGCGATCTTGGGTTCCGGTTCGGGTCGATAGGGTCCAGGGTCCGGCCTCGGGTCCGTGGTTCTCGCCGGGTCGTTCGATCGGGCAGATCTTGTCGCATCGGGTCTCGGCGTCCGGGGCGTAACTTGTTTCGTTGTCGGGCGACGGCTTTCCGGTCGGTGCCGCTCGCTGCCGCCAAGGTCTTGTCGGGTCCGCGCCCGAGGCGGCTTGGCGAGGGAAGAAGTATTTTGGCGCTCATGGGCGATGTTCTCATCGTCCGGTTCTCGAGCATCGATTCGAGGAGTACTTGGCGCCCACCGGTTCGTCTCCGATCCGTGAAGATCTTGTCGCACGGACGGGATCGGTTCGCGCAACGGCCTCGGATTCCGTATAGAGCACTCGGGGTCTTGACGCCAGGTTCCGAAGTTCGAGATGAGCTTGCCGATGATCCCGACAGGTTCCAAATGCCGATCTTGTCGATGTCCACCGAAGAGCAAGACCGCTGACACTTGGCGTCAAGACACGGCCGAGGTTGCGGTGGGTGCGCGACGCAGGGACGGCCGCGCCGTGCAGACGCCGGATGGCCTGTGGGCGCCGCTCATGGATCGGGCAGCGGACGGCGGCGGACGGCAAGCGCCGGCGAAAGCACGGGCGCTCGCGCTGGCGGCAAGCGCCGGCGAAAGCACGGGCGACGCGTTTCGCGCGCGGCGGACTCAGCGCTGCGGCGGGCGGCGAGGCGGGCGAGGTCGGCGAGGTCGGCCGGGCGACGAGCGCCATGAACTGCCTGGTCGGCGATCGAGGAAGGACGCCGGGGACCTGCGCGGGCGGGGCGGCGCTGAGTTCCGGCGTCATGGGCGCGGAGGAGGCCGCGGCGGGGCGCGAGAGGGGCCGGCGAGGCGGGCGCCACGAGCCGGGGAGGTGCTCGGTCCGCGAGGCTCGAGGTGGGCGGGCGGGCTGCCGACCGACGCTGGGTCCCCGGCGAGAGCGGGCGGGCTGGTGGCGGCGAGGCTGGAGCCGGGCGAGGGAGAACGCGGCCGCTGGGTGGGAGGCGAGGAGGGAAAGCGCTGGCCGAGGCCGGGTCCGCGGTGGATGAGGAGAGGCGAGGGCGGGCGGTCGCCTGCGGGGAGCCGAGGCGCGGCTGCTGGCCGAGGTGTAGCAGGAAGTGAGGAAGAAGGAGCAGCGGGCGGGGTGCGAGGGCGCGGCGGCCGGCAGCCGCCGCTGGTGGGGGGGTGGGGACCGGTGGCTGCTTCGGGATCGGCCGGGGTCTGCAGGAGCGTGCGGGCGGTTAGTGCCTGGTGTGGCCGCAAGCGGTGAGGGGTGGGCTCGGCGGTGGAGGATTGACCGTGGGGAGAGGCCACGTACGTAGGGAGTGGGAGGAGAGGGAGAGGTTGAGGTGGCGGATGGGGATAGGCTGAGGTGATGTGGCTGGGAAGGGTGGGTATAGGACTAGGTAGCTGTAGGATTAGAGGGGGCGGCAGGGTGGACCGATTTTAAAAACAGGGGTGGTCGTTCGGGTCTACTTGGCCCGTTCGACTGCCCACAAAAAAATATTTTATTTAGTTTAGGCGCTCGCTTGCAAAACATCGTTGGTCAAACAAAATATTCGAGTCCCGGTTTTGGCTGATAAAAGACGGCGTTTAGAAAACGAAGCGGCTTTGCTTTATAAATAGTTTTATGCAACAATGCATGATGACGATGCAATGCACAAATTCAACGCGATTTTCTAGTAGTGGTTTTGCGGGATGCCACACCGACACCACTAACAATGGATCTCGCCGAGATCCGCCTCATGTACCGGAAAGGAAGGTCGGCGGTCCGACCTTCTCGCTCGTAGATCCTCGCGACACCACTAACAAGAGGTCGTTGTCCTCCTGTCAAGAGAACACTCCGGATAAACAACGGACGAAGTCAAAGGCAAGGCCACCTAACTTTCATGGAAGGAGAGTAAGAATTGCATCGATCCACCGCCTATATACAAAGCAAATGATAAGAGTAGTGGTATGGTCGCGACTCCATCCCGCACTCAAAGCATTACTATGTACACGAATAGGCGATTATGCAACCAACTCTCGTGATTCAGATCAAGATCTCGACAAACGAGGTTCGAACAAAGGAGTGATGCACTCGCCGGATCTAGCGAGATGATGTCGTCGCCGGAAACACCGGAAGGCACAAGCAAGGAACAAAGAATGGTACCACCGTAGACGGATTCATCAGCAATTGAACACCTGGACGGTAGAACACCGTTATCAAAGGAGGAAGCGAACCCCAAGGTACGATTTTAAACCCAACCACGAGAAACTTGGACTCAAGAAAAGATAAGAGAGCCGATTCAAAACACGCCGAGATGAGAGGAATAGCATAGGGTAAGGAGTAAAATCAGACCTAATCGTAGCTATCCAACCGATTTTCAAAAATAGTTTTGACACTTACTTCCGTTAGCTAGGTTATCCTACAGATGGACTTGTGGGTATCGCAATCGCTATGCTCGATACCACTGAACACCCTCAGATCGGACCTATGCAAGTTTGAGCAAAATTCGCCAAACCCATAGAAACGATTCAAAGGTGCTCACCAGCACTTTCGCAAGGTGGAAAAAACGGCGTAATAACATTACACAACAGTCCTCGATGGGACCCACGTAAAAAATATATAATAAATACTCAAAGAGTCAAGAATACAAATATATTATACAAAGATCCAAATCACCTTGAAAACGATAGAGCGCCCACCACTTGACAAGATGCAAATGGGGCTAAGAGCCCAAGAATAACCATGGCGCCCATAACCCCGCCCAAAGCGGAAGGGTAACCTCGCTAACGACGCCGATCTCAAACCTGCTTAAACAAAAGGTGCCGACAAAGGGCAAAGGAAAGAAGGAGCGCCAAGATCGAGGCCAAGACACCATGAGGCTAGATTCGCGGTCCTCGCCACATAGGTATGGTGGATCAAGCGAAGCGGCAAAGATGCAATCGAACAACCTATAGAGACTCGATACAACCGCGGATATCGAGAGGGATGAGAATGACCTAACCGGATCCAATCTGCTAGCACCAAACAAACCCATCTCCGGTGTTTCTCGAGACCAAACGAGAAGTCAACCGAGGAACTCACACCGCTGGCGCTTTATTTATTCGCTTATCGCAAAGAATTACTAGTCGTATAGATAATCCCGATAAAATAAGCAATGGGCCTTTTAGTTAATCATTCCGCTATAGTGGCAACACTTACTAGTCGATACAATTAGCATGAGATAATCCTAAACCCAGCAGCTTGTTGGTACTTTTATTCAGCCATTCCGCTAGAAGGTAATACTTACTAGTCAGTACAATGGTCGCAAGCGACAATCCAAACAAACAATTGTGGGCGATTGTTAGCCATTCCGTTATAGTGAAGCTGATTACTAGTCATTATAAGTCAAATTTATAGCAATAAACTTTAGTTATGCTTGTCTATGATCGAGATATCGCTCCAAGTCGCCCATATCCGCGACACGGCCGTAAAGTTTTACCCGGCGGGTGCACCAATAGCAACACACGCCGATCAACCTCGAAAACCAAATCAAAACCCAACGAGGCTTTTCACGACCGAACAATCACAGATTCAGAATATTTCGGGGCCACCCCATTGAGTAGATCCCGAACGGAGTAAGCAAGCTCGAGACGGACTCAAGGTTTGCCAATGGTCGAAGCGATCGGGAACCCGAAGTGTGGCTGGGCTTGTCGACACTGAATCACTCCGCATCCAAATAAAGACAAAGGTGCTCCTCGCACAATTTAAATACGTAGTAGCATGGCATAAGTACAGATCGTAAATAAAACCTCAAACTAGTTTGTGGCCCCAAGAAATAAGTCCTAATCAAGCTCGCCTGGGGGTCCCATATACTCCGGATGTGGATAGCGCGCAAAATCAAGGAATGTATCAAGTACTGGGTCTTACGGACACAAGTGGGCGTTCGGAAACCAAATATTTTCTATCACCCACCGATGCCTCTGCTTATTTCAATTTTAGTTGTTAAACAGCAATTAAAGTGAACAATAAGTAGAACTAGGATCATCTCCATCAACATCAACATGCGGCAATACATCAGCAACCGTGGCATATGACGACACACATCAGCACTTGGGCAAGCAACTACGACGCGCAAGTCCAACTATCTACCAAACAACAGGTAATATGATGTGTCCAAGGCAATATACGGCTGCAGGGAGATATCACGGGTACGGAAACTAAAGCATCGCAACACGTATAGCAATAGATCAACAGAGGGAATAAAGCACTATAAAAGTAAGATAGGTAGAAAGAGGAGATGCTCACCGAAACATTGTCAAGGGTTCACCAAGATCGGGGCGAAGCTCACATCAACTCAACGGCCTTATCCACGAAGAAGCAAAACACTAGAAGAAACACCGGATGCACTATTTAATACAACGGCAGAAGATCGGCATGATGCATGTATGATGCGGGGCATGGCAAAGTGCGATGCAATTAGGTCGGATTAAGCGGAACCGGGGTCCCGACAATTGTTTAGGTGGTGCATGTTGTTTAGCTACCCCACAATTTAAATGTTGTTATAACAAGGCAAGATAAGATACCGGTTCGCTACACAAGTTTAAAGGAGGCCAATATAAGGCTAGATTTGCCCGCATATGGGCCCCATATTTAATTATGCAGTGAATCGGCATAAGGCCCCCAAACCAATGCTATGCATGCGGGAATGACAATTTAATGTGCATCAAATTGATATGTTATAAAATAGGGTTCGGGGAAAAGGGGGCACACATCAGAGGGGGCTCGACGATCTTGGGTTCCGGGGTTCGGGGTTCGATAGGGTCCAGGGTCCGGTCTCGGGGTCCAGGGTTCGCCGGTCGTTTCGTATCGGGCGATCTTGTCATCGGGTCTCGGCGTCCGGGAACTTGTTTCAGTGTCGGGCGCATCGGCTTCTTCCAGTCGGTGCCGCTCGCGAAGGTCTTGTCGGGTCCGCGCCTCGAGGCGGTCTTGGCGAGGGAAGAAGTACTTATGCTCGCGGCGATGTTCTCATCGTCCGGTTCTCGAAAGCATCGATCCGAGGAGTACTTGGCGCCCACTGGTTCGGTCTCCGGATCCATGAAGATCTTGTCGCACGGACGGATCGGTTCGCGCAACGGCCTTCGGATTCGTGATAGGAGCACTCGGGTCTTACGCCTAGGTTCCATGAAGTTCGAGATGAGCTTGTCGATGATCCCATTGTGGTTCCACCGTCGATCTTGTCGCATGTCCACTGAAGAGCAAGACCGCTGACACTTGCGGTCAAGACACGGCCAAGAGTTGCGGTGCGCGACGGGGACGGCAGCGGTGCAGACGCCGGATGGCCTGGGCGCCGCTCGCGCGGACTGGGCGCGGACGGCGCAAGCGCTGCGGGCGAAAGCACGGGCGACGCTGGGCGGTTTCGCGCTGGGCGGCAAGCGCGCCGGGCGAAAGCACGGGCGACAAGCTGGTTTCGGGCGCTGGCGACGCGCGCTGGGCGGCGGAAGGGCGAGGTCGGGCGAGGTTTGCCGGCGACGCGCGCTGTGAATCGCCTGGTCGGCGATCGAGGAAGGACGGCCGGGGACTGCGACGGGCGGGCGCCGAAGCGGCGTCGCTGGGCGCGAGGAGGTTGCCGCGGCGAGCGAGCGCTGAGAGGGGCCGGCGCGCGAGAGCGCCGCGAGCGGGGGAGGTGCTCGGGTCCGCGAGGCTCGAGGTGGGCGGGCCGCCGCCGACGGCGGGGTCCCGGGCGAGCGAGGGCGGCGACTGGTGGCGCGCATGAGGCCGCGGAGCGGCGAGGGGAGAACGCGGCCACCGGGCGGGAGGCGAGCGAGAGAGGGGGTCGCGCGGCCGAGGCCGGGTCCGCGGTGGATGAGGGAGAGGCGAGGGCGGCCGCTGCCGGCGGGGAGCCAGAGGCGCGGCTGGCTGCGAGGTGTAGCAGAGGGGAGGAAGGGAGGAAGAAGGAGCAGGCGGCAGGTGGGGTGCGAGGCGCGTGCGGCTGGCGCGGCTGCCGCGCGGGTGGGGGGTGGTGGGACCGGGGTGGGCCAGGGCGGTTTCCTGGGGATCGGGTCAGGGGGTCTGCAGGGAGCGTGCGTGGCGGTTGTGTGCTCTGTGTGCGCGGTGAGGAGGTGGGCTCAAGGCGGGAGGATTGATCAGCGGGAGAGGGCCGCCACGTGGCAGATAGGGAGTGGGGGAGGAGAGGGAGAGGTTGAGGTGGCGGATGGGGATAGGCTGAGGTGATGTGGCTGGGAAGGTTGGGTATAGGACTAGGTAGCTTTAGGATTAGAGGGGGCGGCAGGGTGGACCGATTTTAAAAACAGGGGTGGTCGTTCGGGTCTACTTGGCCCGTTCGACTGCCCCACAAAAAAAAATTTAATATTTTATTTAGTTTTAATTGCGCCGTTTGCAAAACATCGTTGGTCAAACAAAATATTCCGGAGTCCCGGTTTTTGGCGTTTGGATAAAAGACGGGGCGTTTTAGAAAATGAAAGCGGGCTTTGCGAAATAGTTTTATGCAACAATGCATGATGATGACGATGCAATGCACAAATTCAACGCGATTTTCTAGTAGTGGTTTTGCGGGATGCCACAATTCGACACCACTAACAATGGATCTCGCCCTCGAGATCCGCCTCATGTACCGGAAAGGAAGGTCGGCGGTCCGAATCTTCTCGCTTCGTAGATCTCGCGACACCACTAACAAGAGGTCGTTGTCCTGCTGTCAAGAGAACACCTGATAAACAACGGACGAAGTCAAAGGCAAGGCCACCTCTAACTTTCATGGAAGGAGTAAGAATTGCATCGATCCACTCTATATACAAAGCAAATGATAAGAGTAGTGGTATGGTCGCGACTCCATCCCGCACTCAAAGCATTACTATGTACACGAATAGGCGATTATGCAACCAACTCGTGATTCAGATCAAGATCTCGACAACGAGGTTCGAAACAAAGGAGTGATGCGCATCACGGATCTAGCGTAGATGATGTCGTCGCGTCGGAAACACCGGAAGGCACAAGCAAGGAACAAAGAATGGTACCACCGTAGACGGATTCATCAGGCAGCTTGAACACCGGACGGTAGAACACCGTTATCAAAGGAGGAAGCGAAACCCTGAAGGTACGACGGAAACCCAACCACGAGAAATCCTGGACTCGAAGAAAAGATAAGAGAGCCGATTCAAAACACGTCGAGATGAGAGGGGAATAGCATAGGGGTAAGGAGTAAAATCAGACCTAATCAGAGCTATCCAACCGATTTTCAAAAATAGTTTTGACACTCTACTTCGGCCGTTAGCTAGGTTATCCTACAGGATGGACTTGTGGGGTATCGCAACTGCTATGCTCTGATACCACTCTGTAACACCCTCAGAATCGGACCTATGCAAGTTTGAGCAAAATTCGCCAAACCCGCATAGAAACGATTCAAAGGTGCCCACCAGGCACTTTCGTGCGGGTGGAAAACGAAGTAATAACATTACACAACAGTCCTCGATGGGACCCACGTAACAAAATATATAAATGACGACTCAAAGAGTCAAGAATACAAATATATTATACAAAGATCCAAATCACCTTGAAACGATAGAGCGTCCACCACGACAAGATGCAAATGGGGCTAAGAGCCCCAAGAATAACCAATGGCCCATAACCCCGGGCCAAGCCGGAAGGGTAACCTCGCTAACGACGTCGATCTCAAACCTGCTTAAACAAAAGGTGCCGAAAGGGCAAAGGAAAAGAAGGAGCGTCGATCGAGGCCAAGACAGCGAGGCTAGAATTGCGGTCCTCGCCACATAGGTATGGTGGATCAAGCGTGGCAAAGATGCAATAACAACCTATAAAGACTCGATACAATCGGATATCGAGAGGGATGAGAATGACCTAACCGGATCCAATCAAGCTAGCACCAAACAAACCCATCCGTGTTTCTCGAGACCAAACGAGGAAGTCAACCGAGGAACTCACACCGCTGGCGCTTTATTTATTCGCTATCGTTGCAGCAATTACTAGTCAGGTATAGATAATCGTCCTGATAAAATAAGCAGTGGGCCCTTTTAGTTAATCATTCCGTTATAGTGGCAACACTTACTAGTCAGATACAATTAGCATGAGATAATCCTTAAACCCAGCAGCTTGTTGGTACTTTTATTCACCATTCCGCTAGAAGTTGCAATACTTACTAGTCAGTACAATGGTCGCAAGACAATCCAAACAAACAATTGTGGGCGTATTGTTAGCCATTCCGTTATAGTGAAGCTGATTACTAGTCATTATAAGTCAAATTTATAGCAATAAACTTTAGTTATGCTTGTCTATGATCGAGATATCAGGCTCCAAGTCGTCCATATCCGCGGACACGGCTTTCGAAAGTTTTACCGGGTGCACCAATAGCAACACACGCCGATCAACCTCGAAAACCAAATCAAAACCCAACGAGGCTTTCACGACTGAACAATCACAGATTCAAATATTTCAGGGGCCACCCATTGAGTAGATCCCGCAACGGAGTAAGCAAGCTCGAGACGGACTCAAGGTTTGCGCCAATGGTCAGAAGCGATCGGGAACCCAAAAGTGTGGCTGGGCTTGTCGATACCGTAATCACTCCGCATCCAAAATACAGTGTGCTCCTCGCACAATTTAAATACGTAAAGTAGCATGGCATAAGTACAGGATCGTAAATAAAACCTCAAACTAGTTTGGCCCCAAGAAATAAGTCCGAATCAAGCTCGCTCGGGGGTCCCATATACCTCCCGGATGTGGATAGCGCATAAAAATCAAGGAATGTATCAAGTACTCGGGGTCTTACGGGACACAAGTGGGCGTTCGGAAACCAAATATTTTCTATCACCCACCGATGCCTCTGCTTATTTCAATTTTAGTTGTTAAACAGCAATTAAAGTGAACAATAAGTAGAACTAGGATCATCTCCATCAACATCAACATGCGGCAATACATCAGCAACCGTGGCATATGACGACACACATCAGCACTTGGGCAAGCAACTACGACGCGCAAGTCCAACTATCTACCAAACAACAGGTAATAGGATGTGTCCAAGGCAATATACGGCTGCAGGGAGATATCACGGGTACGGAAACTAAAGCATCGCAACACAGATAGCAATAGATCAACAGGAGGGAATAAAGCACTATAAAAGTAAGATAGGTAGAAAGAGGGAGATGCTCGCCTGAAAACATTGTCGAAGGGTTCAGCCGAAGATCGGGGCGAAGCTCACATCAACTCAACGGCCTTATCCACGAAGAAGCAAAACACTAGAAGAAACACCGGATGCACTATTTAATACAACGGCAGAAGATCGGCATGATGCATGTATGATGCGGGGCATGGCAAAGTGCGATGCAATTAGGTCGGATTAAGCGGAACCGGGGTCCCGACAATTGTTTAGGTGGTGCATTTTGTTTAGCTACCCCGCAATTTAAATGTTGTTATAACAAGGCAAGATAAGATACCGGTTCGCTACACAAGTTTAAAGGAGGCCAATATAAGGCTAGATTTGCCCGCATATGGGCCCCATATTTAATTATGCAGTGAATCGGCATAAGGCCCCCAAACCAATGCTATGCATGCGGGAATGACAATTTAATGTGCATCAAATTGATATGTTATAAAATAGGGTTCGGGGAAAAGGGGGCACACATCAGAGGGGGCTCGACGATCTTGGGTTCCGGGGTTCGGGGTTCGATAGGGTCCAGGGTCCGGTCTCGGGGTCCAGGGTTCTGCCGGGGTCGTTCTCGGTATCGGGGCAGATCTTGTCGCATCGGGGTCTCGATGTCCGGGGGCAGAACTTGTTTCAAGTCGGGCGACGGCTTCTTCCGGTCGGTGCCGCTCGTCGCTGCCAAGGTCTTGTCGGGTCCGCGCCGAGGCGGTCTTGGAGAGGGAAGAAGTACTTGGCTCGCGGCGATGTTCTCATCGTCCGGTTCGAGCATCGTGATCGAGGAGTACTTGGCCCACCGTTCGTCTCCGGATCCGTGAAGATCTTGTCGCACGGACGGATCGGTCTTGCGCAACGCCTTCGGATTCGTATAGGAGCACTCGGGGTCTGACGCCTAGGTTCCGTGAAGTTCGAGATGAGCTTGTCGATGATCCCGATTGTGGTTCCATCTGTCGATCTTGTCGCATGTCCACGAAGAGCAAGACCGGCGACACTTGCGGTCAAGACACGGCCGCAGGTTGCGGGTGCGCGACGCAGGGACGGCCGGCAGCGGGGACGCCGGGATGGCCAGGCGCCGCTCGCTGGATCGGGGACGGACGGCGGGGACGGCAAGCGCCGGCGAAAGCACGGGCGACGGGCGGCTGGCGCTGGGCGGCAAGCGCGCCGGCGAGCACGGGCGACGCGGCTGGCGCTGGGCGGCGGACTCGCGCGCGGCGGAAGGGCGAGGCCGGGCGAGGTCGGCGAGGTTTGCGACGAGCACGCTGCGAACCTGGGTCGGGCATCGAGGAAGGACGGCCGGGACCTCGCGGCGGGCGGCGCTGAAGCCCGGCGCGGGCGCGAGGGAGGCGGGCGAAGCGGGCGCGAGAGGCCGAGGCGTGGCGAGGCGCGAATGTGAGGTGCTCGGTCCGCGAGGCTCGAGTGGGGCGGGGCTGCCACGACGGGCGGGGTCCGCGGCAGCGAGGGCGACTGGCAGGGAAGGGCAGAGCGCTGAGGGCGAGGGGGGAGAACGCGCCACGCGGGGGGAGGCGAGGAGTGGGGTCGAGGCCGGGTCCGCGGTGGATGAGGGAGAGGCGAGGGCGGTCGCCGGCGGGGGAGCCAGAGCGCTGGCCGCGAGGTGTGGTGCAGAGGGGAGGAAGGGAGGAAGAAGGAGCAAGGCAGTGGGGTGCGCAGGCGCTGCAGGCCGGTGGGGGTGGTGGGACCGGGGTGGGCCAGGGCGGTTTCCTGGGGATCGGGTCAGGGGGTCTGCAGATTGCCTTGGTGAAGGGGCAACCTATCAGGAGGTGGGTCATGGTCTCATCCATCTGGTCGCAGAGTGGGCAGCGCGGGGGGTGAGCAAGTGCCCGTCCCGCAAGCCGCTCAGCCATCCAGCATCGGTCCTGATAAGCCAGCCAAACAAAAAACTTGACTCTTGTTGGGTCCAGATGTGTCAGTTCCGCTGCCAAGACCTCGAAGTGATGGATCCCTGGAAGAGGAACGCATAACAAGATTTAGCAGAGTACTGGGCATGCGAAGTCTATCGCCAGAGCAAGGAGTTAGGCTCGGCAGTCACCTTGAGGTCGCGAATCCGGATCCATAATTGCACATACTGTCATATAGGACAAGTGGGTTCAGCGCGCCCTGAATGTCAGAATGTCAGTCATCCACCTGCGCTTCAATAGCGCCTCATCCATGAATGATGGATGATTGGCATAAACTATTCTACTTACTTCACAATTCACAAATTTACATCATGGAAGATCAGTTCCTTGGTCGTCTCCATTATTTCCACCGCCAGATCAACCAACCTCTTCAGTGAGGATTTACCCCTCCTAGGTTGGACCCCCGGCACCATCACAACCACAGGTTAGTTCGAGATTCGGACAAAAGTCTTCTAGTCAAAGCCTCAAAACATTTTGCAATTTAAACCTTCTCAAATATTAAAATCAACCCACCTGTCCCACCCACCCCCTCCCACCTGCCCCCGACCCGAGCAGCCTATCCTCTCGTCGCCCCCATCGAATCTCGTCGCCCCAACGCCCCCACCTCTCGTCGCCCCCACCTCCTCCAGATCGCCACCACTTCCTGCAGATCCTTCCAACCTCGCCGGCGGCTAGCACGACCCGTCGGAGTGAAGTCCTCCTCAAGACGCCTCCCAGCCGCCTACCTGTGCAGGCCTCAGCTTCGCCAGCCAGCCCCTCCCATCGCCGCCTCCGCCCCACCTCGTTCCCCGCCCCCACCTCGCCTCTCCCACCTTGCCCCACCTCGATTTGTTTCCCCTCTCTGTTCTTTGTTTTTTCTTTTTTTTCTATTTTTTACCTAGTGCGCGATCTGGATTTTGCTAGATCTTTCATGTTTAGTGCAAACAAGATTACATGTATTTTTTTGGAAGATTCATTGCATTACATTTGTTACTATCTTGAAATAAATTCAAGATTTGTGAGAGAAATCTACTGTGAGAGGATGATAAATATATTTGGTGAATGTTCCCTATGAGATCATCGTTGTAAAGAACATATTCTAATCAAGTGATTCCGTGTGAATATTTATTATTCTAGTATGAATTTGTATCAAGATCTGAGCTAAATGCACTTTTGTGTGAAACTTTATGAATCTTGTATGCATCGTCAAAAATTTATGGATCCATGGTTATATGAAATATGTTGGATCATCAAAATCAATCTTCTTATTTTTTCCAGATCGGATAGTGTATGAGACTCTATGCATCTTGATTGAATAAACAAAAATTCTATGGAACTTGTATGGATTTTCTATCAAACTTTAATGAAACATGTATGGTTTGACAATATTCTATGAATCTGGAATTGTTGATAATCTTCTATGAATCTGGAGTTACTAGAAAAAATAATTGTGTAAGAAATTGTTGATTAAATTTATGAATATGGAATATTTAGTGAATAATAAAATATATTAATATTTATAAATCTTTAAAATATTTAGTGTACAAGTTCTGTACTTGGCAGAAACAAGTTTTTAAAACATGTGAATCTTGTATGAAACTTCTGAATCTAGGATGAAACAAAAGTAAGAGTGTCTAAATATTGTTAAATAAAAAGTACAAGAATAAAAATTATCAAATAAGATTGTTGAAAAAAAATTGTGCATGTTTCATTTTTAGAATAAAAAATGTACATAAAAAAATGTTGAATATTCCTGAAATTTTAAGGGAAAAAATGAGGTGAAAAAGAACAAGAAAACATGTGTGTAGAAAAAAATGTTGATTAAATTTATGAATCTGGAATGTTTAGTGAATAATAAATATATATTAATATTTATAAATCTTTAAAATATTTAGTGTACAAGTTCTGTACTTGGCACAAAGAAGTTTGTAAAACATGTGAAACTTGTATGAAACTTCTGAATCTAGGATAAAACAAAGTAAGAGTGTCTAAATAATGTTGAATAAAAAGTACAAGAATAAAAATTATCAAATGAGATTGTTGAAAAAAATTTGTGCATGTTTCATTTTTAGAATAAAAAATGTACATAAAAAATGTTGAATATTCCTGAAATTTTAAGAGAAAAAATGAGGTGAAAAAGAACAAGAAACGTAAAAGTGTGCGAAAAAAATGTTGATTAAATTTATGAACTGAATGTTTAGTGAATAATAAATATATATAAATATATATAAATCTTTAAAATATTTAGTGTACAAGTTCTGTACTTGGCACAAAGAAGTTTGTAAAACATGTGAAACTTGTATGAATCTTCTGAATCTAGGATAAAACAAAGTAAGAGTGTCTAAATATTGTTGAATAAAAATTATCAAATGAGATTGTTGAAAAAACAAATTGTGCATGTTTCATTTTTAGAATAAAAAATGTACATAAAAAACATTGTTGAATAATTCTGAAATTTTAAGAGAAAAAATGAGGTGAAAAAGAACAAGAAACGTGTGTGCAGAAAAAAATGTTGATTAAATTTATGAATCTGGAATGTTTAGTGAATAATAAATATATATAAATATTTATAAATCTTTAAAATATTTAGTGTACAAGTTCTGTACTTGGCACAAAGAAGTTTGTAAAACATGTGAAACTTGTATGAATCTTCTGAATCTAGGATAAAACAAAGTAAGAGTGTCTAAATATTGTTGAATAAAAATTATCAAATGAGATTGTTGAAAAAACAAATTGTGCATGTTTCATTTTTAGAATAAAAAATGTACATAAAAAACATTGTTGAATAATTCTGAAATTTTAAGAGAAAAAATGAGGTGAAAAAGAAAATGAAAGGTTTGTGTAGAAAAAAATGTTGATTAAATTTATGAATCTGGAATGTTTAGTGAATAATAAATATATATAAATATTTATAAATCTTTAAAATATTTAGTGTACAAGTTCTGTACTTGGCACAAAGAAGTTTGTAAAACATGTGAAACTTGTATGAATCTTCTGAATCTAGGATAAAACAAAGTAAGAGTGTCTAAATATTGTTGAATAAAAATTATTAAATGAGATTGTTGAAAAAACAAATTGTGCATGTTTCATTTTTAGAATAAAAAATGTACATAAAAAACATTGTTGAATAATTCTGAAATTTTAAGAGAAAAAATGAGGTGAAAAAGAAAATGAAAGGTTTGTGTAGAAAAAAATGTTGATTAAATTTATGAATCTGGAATGTTTAGTGAATAATAAATATATATAAATATTTATAAATCTTTAAAATATTTAGTGTACAAGTTCTGTACTTGGCACAAAGAAGTTTGTAAAACATGTGAAACTTGTATGAATCTTCTGAATCTAGGATAAAACAAAGTAAGAGTGTCTAAATATTGTTGAATAAAAATTATTAAATGAGATTGTTGAAAAAACAAATTGTGCATGTTTCATTTTTAGAATAAAAAATGTACATAAAAAACATTGTTGAATAATTCTGAAATTTTAAGAGAAAAAATGAGGTGAAAAAGAAAATGAAAGGTTTGTGTAGAAAAAAACGTTGATTAAATTTATGAATCTGGAATGTTTAGTGAATAATAAATATATATAAATATTTATAAATCTTTAAAATATTTAGTGTACAAGTTCTGTACTTGGCACAAAGAAGTTTGTAAAACATGTGAAACTTGTATGAATCTTCTGAATCTAGGATAAAACAAAGTAAGAGTGTCTAAATATTGTTGAATAAAAAGTACAAGAATAAAAATTATCAAATGAGATTGTTGAAAAAACAAATTGTGCATGTTTCATTTTTAGAATAAAAAATGTACATAAAAAACATTGTTAAATAATTCTAAAATTTTAAGAGAAAAAATGAGGTGAAAAAGAAAATGAAACGTGTAGAAGACAGTATCGATTGTGAGGAGAGAATCAGTGACAAAAAATATAGAATATCCGACAACGCTAGGGGGTTGGATAGAAAACGCAACACCCAAGAGGTAAGGGAAGGCTATTTTATAAACGATAAGACGAATCTCCAACAAATGGAGAGTAGAGATAGTGCCGGGGCCCCCTCCTAGGAGGGATTGCATTGCCCCAACCTCTTGTAGTAACTTGCGAGCATTATAAATACTGGACGCTGCTGCCCTTCCTTTCATTTGCCTAGGCACTACCAGAAACAGAACGATCGGGAGAGCAGAGCAGCCATGGCCGCCTCTTCCTAAACCCCAGTCGTAGCTAGTACCCAACCCTCCACCACGAAGATGAAGCTGGCCGTGGAGGTTGCGGACGCGTCGGACCTGTCCCCGAAGGACGGCACGGCCACCTGCAACGCCTTCGTCGAGGTCGAGTTCGACGGCCAGAAGCAGCGAACCGCCACCCGGCCCGGCGACCGCTCGCCGCAATGGAACCAGACGCTCCTCTTCGACGTCCGAGAAGACCCGGCCGACCCGGGACGGTTCCAGTCCGAAATCCCGGCAGTTGAGGTGTCCGTGCTCCACGACCGCCGCCTCAGCGACCACAACGCGGTCCGCGCCAGCGTCTTCCTCGGCCGCGTGCGCCTCGCCGGTGACTCCGTGGCCCGGTCGCCCGGCGAGGCCGTCCTGCAGCGGTACCCGCTCGAGAAGCGCGGGCTCTTCTCGCGCGTCTCCGGAGACAT
This sequence comes from Avena longiglumis, assembly GCA_030063025.1. NCBI lineage: Eukaryota > Viridiplantae > Streptophyta > Magnoliopsida > Poales > Poaceae > Avena > Avena longiglumis. Next base: position 18,656,886 of record CP125978.1, on the reverse strand, counting down.
CGCGCTACGGCTGTACATCCTCGACGAACGCGGTGATCGCGCCGCTCACGACGCCGCTGCTTCGAATGCTCCGATGAACGTCCAAGAACAGCAGGAGCAGCGTTCCGACCCCGCCGCAGAAAGCATGGACCCTGAGAGGATCGTCCGGAACGCCTTCGCCGCCCGATCCGAGGCTCCGGCCGAGTCCAGGGAACAAGCACCCACCAGCAGCAGTCACGAGTCTTCCGCGCCGTGCCCTCTTCCTCGGAGCCTCGCCGCGCCACCCTGCACGCCGTGCCGAAACCCGCAGGAGGCGGGCGGCGCCAGCCCGGCACCAGGCTCCGCCTATGGCCTCGTGGAGACCAAGCCTCCCTCCCGGCCAAGATGGGCCCGCGCTCCGGCGCGGCCAAGATCGCCTCCACCTACGACATGGTGGAGCCGATGAAGTACCTCTACGTGTCCGTCGTCAAGGCGCGGGACCTGCCGACCATGGACATCACCGGCTCGCTGGACCCCTACGTGGAGGTGAAGCTCGGCAACTTCAAGGGCGTGACGCGGCACCTGCAGAAGAACTCCAACCCGGTGTGGCGGCAGACGTTCGCCTTCTCCGGCGCGCACCTCCAGGCCAGCCAGATCGAGGTCATCGTCAAGGACAAGGACGTGGTCCAGGACGACTTCGTGGGCCGCGTCATCTTCGACATGTCCGACGTGCCCAGCAGGCTGCCGCCCGACTCGCCGCTCGCGCCGCAGTGGTACCGCCTCTCCGACGCCCACGGCAACAAGCTCCGCCACGGCAGCCACCACGGCTTCGGCGAGATCATGCTGGCGGTGTGGCTAGGCACGCAGGCCGACGAGGCGTTCCCGGAGGCGTGGCACTCGGACGCGCACTCGCTGTCGCAGGAAGGGCTCACCAACACGCGCGCCAAGGTGTACTACTCGCCCAAGCTCATCTACCTCAAGTTCAACGTCATCGCCGCGCAGGACCTGGTCGCCGCCGACAAGGACCGGCCGCTAGCGGCCACCATCACCAAGATCCAGATGGGGAACCAGATCCGTCGGACAAAGCCCCAGAGCGGGACGGCGAACCCGACGTGGAACGAGGAGTTCATGTTGGTCGCCTGCGAGCCGTTCGAGGATCCGCTGGTGGTGACCGTGGAGGAGAAGGCCCCTGGCCGCGACGAGCCCATTGGCCGCTTGATCATACCGGTCAGTTCGCAGGTTCCACGCAACGACCTGGCGAAATCCATTGCCTCGAAATGGTTCAGCCTGTCGCGCGGGATGACGGTGGAGGAGGCGGCGGCGGACGTGACCACGAGCCTGAAGAACCGGGAGTCCTCCAAGACGTTCGCCAGCAAGATCCACCTGAAGATGAGCCTGGAGACGGCGTACCACGTGCTGGACGAGTCGACGCACTACTGCAGCGACCTGCAGCCGGCGGCGAAGAAGCTGCGGAAGAGCGCCATCGGCATCCTCGAGGTCGGCATCCTCAACGCGAGTGGCCTCGGCAACAAGAACGCGTACTGCGTGGCCAAGTACGGTGCCAAGTGGGTGCGCACGCGGACGCTGTCGGCCACGGCGACACCGCAGTGGAACGAGCAGTACACGTGGGAGGTGTTCGACCTCAGCACCGTCATCACCGTCGCCGTCTTTGACAACGCCAACCTCCACCACCACCACCACCACCACGGAGACGGAGGCAATAATAAGGACTCAAGGATCGGCAAGGTACGCGTCCGTCTCGCCACGCTGGAGTCCGACCGCGTGTACACGCACAACTACCCGCTGATGGCGCTGGGCCCGTCGGGGCTGAAGAAGACCGGCGAGCTGCACCTCGCCGTCCGGTTCACGTGCACGGCTTGGACCAACATGTTGGCGCAGTACGGCCGGCCGCTGCTGCCCAAGATGCACTACACGAACCCGATCCCGGTGCTGCAGCTGGACGCCCTCCGGTTCCAGGCGATGCAGATGGTGGTGATGCGTCTCGGCAGGGCGGAGCCGCCGCTGCGGAGGGAGGTGGTGGAGTACGTGCTGGACGTGGACTCGCACATGTTCAGCCTGCGCCGGAGCAAGGCCAACTTCAACCGGATCACCTCGCTCTTCTCGGGCGCCCTCGCCGTGGGCAAGTGGTTCGACGGCATCTGCAAGTGGAAGAACCCGCTGACGACCATCCTCGTCCATGTGTTGTTCTTGATACTGGTGTGCTACCCGGAGCTGATCCTGCCCACGGTGTTCCTCTACATGTTCATGATCGGCGTGTGGAACTACCGGCGGCGGCCGCGGAAGCCGCCGCACATGGACACGGTGATGTCTTACGCGGAGCTGGCCCACCCGGACGAGCTGGACGAGGAGTTCGACACGTTCCCGACCACCAAGCCTGGGGACGTTGTGAGGATGCGGTATGACCGGCTGCGGAGCGTCGCCGGCAGGGTGCAGACGGTGGTCGGTGACCTGGCCATGCAGGGGGAGCGCGCCCAGTCGCTGCTCGGTTGGCGGGACCCCAGGGCGTCGGCGATCTTCATCACGCTCTCGCTCGTGGTGGCCATCGTGCTCTACATAACGCCGTTCCAGGTGGTGGCCGTCGTCGCCGGCATGTACCTGCTCCGGCACCCGAGGTTTAGGAGCAAGCAGCCGTCCGTGCCGTACAACTTCTACAAGCGGCTACCCGCCAAGGGTGACATGCTCATATGATCTGGAAAATCTCTTCTCTTCCCTCTTTTCGATTCCAATACGGAGCGGACGGTTCTCGGAACGGTCACATCCACGAGTTGCGAAGTGGCAATGATCCTTACCATCCACCATGGATCAAATATCCAAGAGCTACACCGCGGTCACCTCCATGTTTTAAAACCCAAACATTCGCTCCTTAGATTTTCTTCTTATTTTGCATGCATAGAGTTACTAGTACCACGATCAAGAATTAAATAAATGTTCAATATACGTACTCCCTATGTCCTGAAAAAGATGTTGAAAGTTTATTCAAATTTGAATGAATCCAGAATGAATCTATATAGTAAGTAGTGTCTAGATATACTTGAATTTAGACAGGTATGCCACATACTTTTCGGGACAGAATGAGTATATACATTGCTCCATGAGACTGTACACAATTGATCAATCACTTTCTCCGTGTGTTCATCGTAGTCGGCAATCAGAAAATAAATGTGTTTGGAGTAGATACAGATATATACTCATAACATTCAGAAGCCTCCTTTGCAATAATTGAATTGAGTTCGCGGAAACTAACCACAGTAAAATTCACTACACTGGATGTGGTATATTCCATACTTTCTTTTGTCTCCACACCACCATGTTTATGTGCAAAGTGTAAAGGTATGGACCTTCTTCTTCTTCTTCTTCTTCTTCTTCTTCTTCTTCTTCTTCTTCTTCTTCTTCTTCTTTGTTGGATTCGTGTACCATGCAGAATAAAGTCGTTCAAGCCCAGAGGAATAAAGTTTGCTCCAATAATCCTAGCAAGAATCTATTTTTGTTTACAACCACCGTTGTTGATGCTGATGTTTGGTACATACTAGATATTCTCCAGATTCCCTTTTATCTTATCGACAAAGTAGCTGCACTGCCAACAATGTGGAGTATATACCTTCTGTCTTTGAAAAGTGGCTTTTCATAATCCAGATGAATTCCAGAGAGGCAACCGATTAATTAGGCACAAAAGTTGGATCTGTTGCTTCCTAGCTAATGTGGCCTGGGTCATTTCATGTCAAATTTACTTGATCTCAAGTGGCCAGTCTATGCATGATCAGTTCGATTTGGCCCTTATAGAATCGTGATCAACTAAAGCTAGTTACTCCCCCCGTTTCAAAATATAAGATGTTTTAGCTTTGTAAAGCAAATGTATCTTTAGTATGTAGATTCACTCATGTTTAAAGTAAATCTAGACACTAAAAGAAGTCTAAATACGTTTTCTTTACAAACCTGAAACATCTTATATTTTGAAACGGAGGGAGTACATATCAATCACAGATAGCCGTTAGGACTTGCATGTTTTTTATCATCCGAGTGGCATTGACATTTCTTTTCATACACCAACTAGCTAGTAATAGTATGGTTGCGGTGCAAGGAATCAAAAGGTTGTCCTGATTGGGCAATGGAAACTTCATTCAGAAGAGAGTGCATGGTACTTTTCAACAATCAGCATTGCCCTCCCTCATCGATCATTTGAGCTGGCCGCAAGAAGAGGTTTCTTTCCCTCACCTTCTTCATTAGTAGTACTAGCCAGGACCATCAATCGAGCAGCATCGATCTTGTAAAGTAGATTGAAACGATGGGAGAGAGAGATGCGATGAGGCGATGGCCAAAACTGGTCCATGCCGTGTCAATTTATATAAGAAAGCCGTGGCCGGCAAGGTTACAACAACCAGCTCAACAAATCCTAGATACTAACAACCTGCTAGTTTATCTAGTCTAACAACTATACAATCCTATCTCTAACGAGTTTAACAGCCTCCCTCAATCTCATCGTGGTACTACCAGATTGAGATTGTTTCGGAATTTTACAAAGGATTGTACAGCAAGGGGTTTAGTCAGTGTGTAGAGACAAACCGCACATCTAATGATTCTAGTGCCTTGCGAGCCACCATTTCTCTGACAAAATGGTAATCCACTTCGATGTGCTTGGTTCGGGCATGGAAGATGGGGTTGACCGCCAGGTAAGTTGCACCGAGGTTGTCACACCATAAACTGGAAGCACGCCTCAAGAAAATACCCAATTCCTATAACAGCCCTTGAATCCACATAATCACAGCCGTTGCATTTCCTACTGACTTATACTCGACTTCCGTACTAGAGCGTGACACGGTGGGTTGTTTCCTGGAACTCCAAGCAACAAGATTTGAGCCAAGAAACACTGCATGACCACCTGTTGATCGACGATCGTCGGGGCATCCTGCCCAATCTGCATCAGCAAAGCCACTAAGGAGCAAGGATGATGACTTTTGTAACAAAAGCCCAAAGGATCTAGTCTCCTTGAGATACCGCAGAATCCGCTTAACAGCTGTCCAATGCTTGTCAGTTGGTGTTTGCAGAAACTGGCAGACTTTGTTAACACTGAAAGAAATATCTGGACGAGTCAAAGTGAGATATTGTAGTGCTCCAACCACACTTCTGTACCTTGTTGCATCAACCGAAGACAGGACAGTCCCATTAGCCCGAGACAGTTTCTCAGTTGTAGCCATAGGTGTGGAGACTCCTTTTGCTTGCAACATGTTTGTCCGTGTCAACAAATCTGAGATATACTTTTTCTGGGCCAAAACAATACCATCATCTGTGGACTTTACTTCAATGCCGAGAAAGAAATTGAGAACGCCAAGGTCCTTTATAGGGAACTCTGTACGAAGCTGGTTGAGAAGCTGATCTGCTGCTGCTGTGGTAGAACTCACAACAATTATATCATCTACATACACTAGCATGAAAACAGCGACAGCTTTGGTGTTGTAGATGAAGAGAGAAACATCAGCTTTAGAGGGCACAAATCCAAGTTCCTGTATTTTACTACTGAGACGTGCAAACCATGCCCGAGGTGCCTGTTTTAATCTATACAAGGACTTCTCAAGCTTGCACACATGTTGAGGATGAGCTGGATCAACGAATCCTGGTGGCTGGACCATGTAGACTTCTTCCTTGAGATAGCCATGAAGAAAGGCGTTGTCCACGTCGAGTTGTCGCATGTGCCACCCCTGCGTCACAGCGAGGAAGAGAGTTTTGACAGTAGTGTTTAGAGTACCATGACCAACATGAGAAATATGCAAACCTGCTCCGTTGCCGACGTGGACGCGCTCGTTGCCGTTGTAGGCGTCGCGGATGGCGAGGCGGTCTAGATCACTTGTGATGTGATCGGTTGCCCCGGTATCCATGTACCAGGCAGGGTCGACGTTGTACCCGGTGGCGGCGTGGTTGACGGAGGGCTCGTCGTCGTTGTAGGTGTGGTTGTAGCAGCGGATCGCGCTATGGCCGACCTTGTTGCAGATTTGGCACACCAGGCGTGGTGCACCGCTGCCGCCAGCTTGTCCTTGGCCTTGTCCGCCATTTCCGCGCCCTGGAGGTGTTGCGCCTCGGCCGCCACCGCCGCGGCCTTGACCGCGTCCACGCCCTTGGCCGTTGTTGCCGCGACCGCCTCCTTGAGGAAGATTGCCACCGCCTCCTCCTCCGTTGTTAGGGCGAGGGCCACCACGCCCGGAGAAGTTGGCTGAGGGTCCACCGGTGCCGAGGGTGATCTCGGCCTCATGCTGCTCGTGACGTTGCTCGAAGGCGAGGAGATGAGCATAGACCTCGTCCAGGGTGAGGTCGCTGCGCTGCGTGGTCGGTGAGGTGGACGGCGTCGTGAATCGCCGAGGCCAGCAAGGATGTAGGAGATCGTCTCCTCCTCGCGGAGCGGCTGGCCGATGGCAGCCAGCGTGTCAGCGAGCTGTTTCATGTTGCGGAAGTAGTCAGCCGTCGGCGTGCCCTTTTTTTTCGTAGCAGTGAGCTGGGTTCGGATCTGGATGATCCGGGCACGAGACCTGGAGGCGAACATGCCCTCCAGGACAAGCCATGCGTCGCGCACAGTGACGGCACCCATGATGGACGCCAGGACCTCCTCCGTGACGGTGGCGAAAAAGCCGCTGAGCACCGTCTGATCACGTACGTACCACGTCGCATACTCGGGGTTGACGATCTCAGCCGTGACCTGGTTAGCACCAGTGCCGGTGACCTCCTTGATGGTGAAGGCGGGTGCCTTGGCGGTGCCGTCGATGTGACCGAGCAGGTGCGGGTGGCTCCGGAGATGGGTGATCATCTAGGCCTTCCACAGCATGAAGTTGCGGTGGTTCAACCGCACGGTGACGGAGGAGGTGACAGGCATGGGAGGGATGGCGGCGGAAGTGGAGGAAGAAGTAGCCATGAGCCGTGATGGCCCTGATACCATGTAAAGTAGATTGAAACGATGGGAGAGAGAGAGATGCAACGAGGCGATGGCCAAAACTGATCCATGCCGTGTCAATTTATATAAGGAAGCCGTGGCCGGCAAGGTTACAACAACCAGCTCAACATATCCTAGATACTAACAACCTGCTAGTTTAAACTTTGATTACGTTTAAATAATGTAATAAAAGGGCTGTGTGCATCAGATGATGCAGAGGCCAGGGCGATGTTCCCCATTTCGAAAAAAAAAACTATACAATCCTATCTCTAACGAGTTTAACAGATCTCATCACATAAATTGTTATGGTTGAGATGGTCCTGAAACTGACACAGCAACCACGATTGAAACTTTGATCAGTGATTGATGCTGATGGTGCAGTGACTATATATAAGGATGTGTGCAGTTTGTTAATTTTTTCAAACAATGTCGTACATTCATCTGTTTGTGCACAAGATGAAGAGGAGGAGTTGAAGTAAATATGCTCAGCTGAACTTGACGATTGTATTCATCCTCGTGGGGCAATTATTTAGAGCGAGTACACAAGGGAGAGAGATAGATTATAGTTCCAATGTAAAACCACAACAATTTCACATGAAGCTCATATATTGAGATGAAACAACGTCCGAGTTTGTACATTGGAAATTATGTGCATCCAACCAGTTCCAAAAATCGCCAAATCAGGAAGCAGACCCTAGCTAGCTGTCCCTCTCAACGCACGCTCGATCGCGGCGGCCGTCCATGGAGAAGGGGAAGCAGGTGGCGGTGGCCGATGACCATGCGGAGAAGGGGAAGCAGGTGGTGGCTGCATAGGGCGGAAATGGAAGATCCGGCTGGAATCGACCGGTCGTCTACTCTGGCATGGCTCAACCGAAGCGGAAGTTCGAGACGGAGGCACATATCCGGTGGAAGAAGAACCTTAAGAATAGGCAGCGTCAGGAGAGGAAGGCGAGAGGGGAGAAGATCTATTAGACTGCCGACGTCGGTACCTTCCACGAGTCCGACAGCGATGAGGTAAGTCTAGATCTCACTCCTAGTGTTCCTGTCGCCAACGTCTGCCTCGTCGTGTTCTTGCTAGGGTTTGTCGTGCTAGGGTTAGATGCGGCTATGGTTAGATTAGCCACTAATGTATTCTTCCTTGGTGACAGAAATATATTGATATATGGATTCGACTTGCGACCTCTCTGAGATTGTCAATTTAGGCGATGTGACCATGGATAGTTCAAGTTCATATGAGATGTTACTTTCTAAAATTTGTTAGTATTTTTAGCAATGATAGATTGTGATTTTGAGTGTAAAAGGCTTGCCCTCGTAAAATCAGTGCTGGCTGCAATCCCCTTGCATCACATCCTGGTCCTGACACCCTCAAAGAAAACGATCAAAGCCATGGAGAAGATCGAGCGAGGATTCCTATGGGAGGGTAGGGCATCGGCCAATGGTGGTAGTTACCACGTCAATTGGCGCAGTGCCTACGGACCAAAATCTCATGGAGGCCTCGGTATACAAGACCTGGAACTCATAGGCATGGCACTTCGGCTCAAATGACAATGGCTAGATTGGGCAGACAGCACCAGGGCCTGGAATGGTCTGGACCACTGGCGGAGCTAAGGACAGGCCCAACCGGGCCATGGCCCGCTCAGGATTTGACAAGAAAAAAATGCCTATTGATGCATCATTAGCCAACTGCTAAATCCCAACTCACTGTACCACGTCCACGAGACTAGAGACGAGGAAAAAACTATTTAGAAAGGAGCCAAGCAGCAGCAGCGTAATAGGAATCACATCTGTATTGAATGGGGTCGCATCTCACAATCAAGAAGCTCATCTTCAATTTTCCCCCGGTTTCAGCGAGATAGCACGCTAGAACATGTAGTTTTATTTCTTTTCCAAATTCTTTTATTTTTTGAATTTTTTTGACCCATAGATAAAACTACTTCCTCGTCTGACCTGCAAACTATTTCGGAATCGGACATATAGGATCGACGCATCTAAAATTTAGCCGAAATTATGTAGCTCGGCGCCAACACGAAGGCGATATCTTAGGCTACGTTGCTTCAAGCATGCATAAAACGGTTTGGAAGGCTTGGCGGCCCAAAAAATAATTTATTCACGTGGCTTGCAACTTGAAATAGACTTTAGACGACGGACCGTTTGGAGAAAAGAGTATGGCCAAATTGCGGGTTATGCGCGCTTTGAGAACAAGCTATGAAAACACCTATTTGTTAATTGTCACTACACAATCCGCATTTGGGCTCATATAACGGAATTGTTGGGCATACAAAGTGCTTGATACCCCTCAATGGTTCTATCAAGCAAGTATTGGTGGAACATGATGACGGATGTATCCATTCCAAACCGCAAGGCCATGGCCTCACTCACGTTGCTAACTGCTTGAGAACTTTAGAACGCGTGAAATGCACGAGTGTTCCATAATAAGCATGGGTTGAGTAATAAGAACGAGTGAAATGCAGAGTGTTGACATTTGTATTTTTTGTTTCCTTTTATTTTTTTTGACCAAACTTCCCCTTAATTAATAGATTGAGGCACAACTTTTGCTCTCGTTAAAAAAACAGAACTAACACACTAGCTCATTTTTCTTCTCCTTTAGCTTAGCCTGCCCAAGTTTTTGTTCGAAGTTCCGCCACTGGTCTGGACCTACGGTTCAGTAAGGAAGAGCGCAAATTATTCTTTGCCTCTACCTACATGAGCCTGAGAGACGGCCGAACCGCCAAGTTCTGGGAGGACTGATGGTTGTAGGGAAGATCCATACGCGAGATTGCCCCACAGCTCTACGACTGCATCCCCAAGCATCGACGGGCATCGAGAACGGTGGCAGACGGGTTGCATGCCAATCAATGGGCCTAGAACATCCGAGGAGTGATCGTCATACAGGAGGTTGGGCAATACTTACAGCTATGGCAGCTGATCACGCCCACGACCCTCTTCGACGAGGCAGATAGACTGATCTAGAAATGAACAAGTGATGGCCAATACACCGCCAAATCCGCATACTTAGCCTCATTCCAAGGCTCCAAGAGGTGCGCGTCTTGGAAGCTAATCTGGAAGAGCTGGGCGCCTAACCGTATGGAGTTTTTCCACTGGCTTGCCAATCTAGACCACTGCTGGACCGCGAACAAGATTGAGAGGCGGCACCTGCAATACCATCCTCGGTGTGTGTTGTGTGATCAGGTCCCTAAGACCATGCACCATTTGATGATCAGTTGCCCCTTCTCTAGGCAAATATGTCATGATACCCTCTTCTGGCTACGCATGACCTGCCTGCCCCATCCGACGAAGCCACCCTCTTTGATTGGTGGACCACGGCGGACCAGATCACCCCCAAGCCCATGCGCAGGGGGCTAGCATCAACAACCCTGCTAGTCCCATGGCTGATCTGTAAGCAGCGCAATGACTGCATATTCGAGCGTGGCCAACCATATATCCAGAACCTGATGAACAAGATCAAAGAGGAGGTGTCAACATGGATGCAGGCGGGGAAAAAGGGCTTTGGGAAGTAGTACCAACCACTTGGAATGTGCACTAAACTTGTAATCGACACTAGTTCTAGTGGTGGTTCCCTCTTAGGAGGCTTGTATCAAAACTCTATCTTTGCAATGGAATGAAACACAAACACCTCTTTGCGTTTTCTCAAAAAAAAAAAGTTAAGCGAAAGACATGGGAACTTGAACAATGATAGTATTTTAGCAATGATAGTTCAAATTTTAGAAAGTAACATCTCATAAAAACTTGAAATATCCATGGTCACATTGCCTAAATTGACAATCTCAGAGAGGTCATCGCAAGTCCAACCCATAAATCAATTATATTTCTGGCACTAAGGAAGAACACATCAGTGGCTAATCTAACCCTAGCACGACAAACCATAACAAGAGCACGACGCGGAAGACGTCAACGACAAGAACACTAGGAGTGAGATCTAGACTTAACTCATCGGTGTCATCGATGTCGGACACGCGGAAGATACCGACGCCGGCAGGCGAATAGATCTTCTCCCCTCTTGCCTTCCTCTCCCGACGCATCCTATTCTTAAGGTTCTTCTTCCGCCGGGTCTGCGCATCCGTCTCGAACTTCCGCTTCGGTTGAGCCACGCCGGAGTAGACGGCCGGCCGATTCCAGCAGGATCTCCCATTTCCTCCCTCTGCAGCCACCACCTGCTCCCCCTTCTCCGCCTGGTCATCGGCTGCCGCCACCTGCTTCCCCTTCTCTGCCTTCGCCATGGACGGCTGCCGCGATCGAGCGTGCATCGAGAGACAGCTAGCTAGGGTTTGCTTTCTGATTTGGGGATTTTTTGAACAGGTTGGAATGTAGTCCATCGGCCGTCTTTGCTATTTATGGAAGCTAACGGTTCGGCTGGTCACGGGTATCTATATCTATACCTAATAATAAAGCACGAAGTGTTTCTCCCGGTCCAACACTTTTTTGGACGACTTTGCCCTTCCACGAAACCACTTATTACCCCGTGCCAACGCTAATCAGAAAAAAAACAGAAATATAATTTTTTTTCCTTGCCCGACACAGCTAGATTCGGTGTGTTTGGGCCGGCCCAGTATACCATGTCTGTTTGCTTGTAGAATACAAAACGTCCAGCGCATTGCTAAAAAAAAGTTCAGCCGCAAAAAAAAATCCAACACCCACGGAGAGGTCGGGGCGGTCGGGATTAGCTTCAGCCGGCGAGAGACCATGCCACCATCCCCGGATGCTTGAGCTCCCGCCACCGCGCGACCGCGACCATGGAGAGGTTCCGCCCGAGGTCGAACATCCAGCGCCTAAGGAGCGGTCGGGAGTAGCTTTAGCCAACGAGAGACCGGACGCCTCACCGATGCCACAATCCCCGCCCCGGATGCTTGAGCTCCCGCCACCGCGCGACCGCGACCATGGAGAGGTTCCGCCCGAGGTCGTGAGACCCGTGGCCAAGCTTGAACCGGCGACTTGCTTGAGCGCCGCCAGCCATGGTCACGGCGGCCGCCATGGCAGCTCCCGATGCCACAATCCGCTGCAGTAGAAGGTGAACGGCGACGCTCGAGCTCGCCGGCGCTGCAGTAGAAGGTACACACATCGATTTGCTGAGCAACGTGGCCGGAGCGCTGCCCATGTCCAAGTGTGTCAAAGTGCTTGAGAACGAAGGGGTTCACCTGGTCAATTCATCCACCTCTGCGTTTCAGAACAGGATGTTCTATTGCCTCCATCTTTCAGGTACACACATCGATCTGCCTTTTCAGTAAACATTCTTCTTTGAGTCACTCTGAAATTCAGAACAAGCCTGAGTAGTAACACACCTAGCAATATTCAGGCTCCATGTAATAGGTGTCCATCTCAAACACGGCAACAAATTGGGCCTGTCGATTGATTTGATACGTATGGGAGGAAAATTCTGCTGCCAATTCTATACAAACTTTGTTCCAATACAAACTCTGCTCCCGGTCTCCTTTAAAAGGAAAAGTGTCCTATACAAACTCTGCTGTAAAACGACTATAAAAAGAGTTCCAAACCCTTGCTCGAAATCCCACACCGATTCCGCTCGAGTTCCCTTGATCGAAATCCCAGATCGATTCTTCTCAAGGTCGACATTGCCATCGTTTCATCCTTCTACGACCCAAACTTCGCACCGCTTGCGTACGTGCTCTGCAGCTTAATCTTTCTCATATGTGTCCTATATCGATATCTCTGTTATGTTTCTTGCATAGATCTCTTAGTGAAACTCTGCAGCTTAATCTTTCTCATATGTGTCCTCTATCGATATCTCTGTTATGTTTCTTGCATAGATCTCTTAGTGAAACTGGAAGTGCTTTTTTATTGCTTTGTTATGACTGTTTTGCTAGCATATTAGATCTTTGTTAAAAATAGATCTCTCATTGAAACTGAAACTGCTTATTATTGCTTTGTTAGGATTGTTTTATAGCAGGCTTATTATATTTATTCTATAGATTAAGAACTGGAACTGCTATTGTTTTGCAAGAAGGTTAATAGTACAATGTACTGCTTGTACTAATTTGAACAAAAACATATTTGTAGGGAATAGAGGGTGTTCAAGGACCAGTACAGAAGATGGCAGACTACGGGGAGGACAATCAGTCTTTTTCTATGCATGAGGTAAATTTTCCATACCTTCTGCAAGTTTTAATTCGAAGTGCTTTTTTATGGGATCGTAACTGCTATTGTTTTGCAAGAAGGTTAATAGTACAATGTATTGCTTTCCTTGACCCTTCTTTGTAGATCTCTTTCATATGTGTCATCTAATAAATATCTCTTTATGTTGTTTGATTTTTGCTGCATCAGGAGATCTTATATTCAGTTGCTTTTAGTCAATCATCGCTACAGTACTATTGCTCAATATATCCTTGATGCTTTTTTACAGTCAATTAATCTTGCAGTGTTTGTTTCTCGTAGATGAGTGAGGGAGTAAAAGGACCAGGACAGGATATGGCGGTGTGGGAAACAAATTCATCGAATCAATCTTTGGGTGAAGAGGTAAATTATCAAAGCTTTTATGAGTTTTGGCCTGGAGTTCTTTCAGTGCAATATCATCGGGAGATCTATATGTGGAGTTACTTTCACCAATTATTACTACAAGTTGTTACTCCATATATCCTTTATTTTTGTATAGTCAATTAATGTTGCATTGTTTGTTTCTCGTAGATGAGAAAGGATATGGCGTACGGGAAACAAATTCATATGAATCTTTGAGTGAAGAGGTAAATTATCAAAACCTTTTATGAGTTCTCTTCCTAACAAACAATTATGCTTGATTATTTTTGGAGTTCTTATTGTACAATGGCATTCTTTACCTTTGAATTATACCTTACTTGATGATAGCCATTCTCTATTTAATGCATTGTACATTTCTCGTAGATGATAAAGGATATGGTAGGCCAATGGGAAAGCAATTCATCTCAATCATTGTTTGTTAGTTTCTGTTAACCTTCATATACTTGTGAAGTAGAAAAATAATTGTGTGGGAATGCTTTGTTTGTAAGAGTAATTATTCAGCTCATTGCTATATTCTGTCCTCATGCATAATGAATTAATTAAAGTTTTAGATCATTGAAATCTATATCTTGAACAAAAAAAATATGTATGTATGTATAAATTTTTTTTTGTTTGTCATTGCAGACATTGGATCAAAACGATTTTGCTAACCCACCTTCAAAGAAATTAAAATGTCTTCAATCAAGTGTTCTCGATGATCAATTCCCATCACAAGCCATTTCGTCATCTTTAATTTCTGAATGTCCTGATTCGCTTAGTTCAGAATTAGATGTTGAGCCATTGGAATCATCTCCATTGCAACCCAAGAGAATAGTAAATAGCGTGACATACGACCATATTCCACAAGGTAAATTATTAATTACTATTTCATTTGGTGTTATTATAAGCATTATTTTTGCAAGTTATTTATTCAAAGTTTACTTGCTTTATTTTTTACATTCTTGCAGATTATACATTGACTGAACTAGATTGTTGTGCTCAATGTGTTATACAAAACGCTAAAGAAGATGATATATTGGTTCAGATAGATGAAATATCTATCAAGAAACGTTTCTTGAAATGCCTCCTAGATGAAAATAAATGGCTAGACGATGAAGTAAGTACCATTACAAAAAATGAAATAGTTAATGATTATTAATACCCATCATTAATGTATTTTCTAATATTTATAGGTGATAAGTGCATATATTTGTTGTCTAAAGGAGCAAGCACATGTGCAAAACCAGAATGATTCAAAAGTCTATTATGAAAATCCCTTTGTTACCAGGCTATTGAAACAAGATGGTCAAAGTGGAATAGATGGACCTACTGGTATGACAAAGGTTGTCAAAAATTATCTGAACCATGACATGGTAACAACAATACCCCAATTGTAAACATTTACCTTTAATTGATTTAATATTTATATTTTACATGTCAACAAGTAAAACATTGTATTAATTATAGGTTCATCTACCAATAAATATCATTGAATCCCATTGGTATTTAGCTACTGCCAATGTCGACAGGTGTGAATTCCAGGTACTAGACTCATTGTGTTGGGAGCACAACCCAATTCGACCTCACCTATCTGAGTTAGTTCTTGTATCATTTTCTGACTTTTCATAAAATGGCGTAAATTGAAACAACACTCTTACGCTATCCTTTACTTATCAATAATTATTTGACAGATTCAAGGACTACAACATCATTTGGATATTCTAAAAAGTGAAGAAAATTCCATTGATCCAAAATGGAAGGAAATTGACTTTACCAAATGGACTATAATCGAACAATTCCAAACACCAATCCAGATGGACAGGTATAAAAAGCACAGTTGTTTTATTTAACTAACCTTGTATAAGAAATATTGTGATTCACATTGAGTGGTCCAATTTATTTTAATTATGCAATTCATCATGCATTCTATTTATACTTAAATTTATGGAATATACATTTGTTCTATTTTACTAACCATGTATACTTAAATTTTTGTGATTGTGATTCACATTGAGTGCTCAGATTTAATTTAATAATGCAGTTCATCTTGCGACCTGTTTATACTTAAATTTATGGAATATTGGACCGGACATACACTCTCAAATGTGATTACTCAAGTAAGTAACTCTTCTGTTTCATAAGAATATATAGTTGCTTTCATTTCATTTATTACCTATGCAACTATCTGTTGGTTGTGCACAGGAAATTGTTACTAAATTTAGATTTAAGTTAGCTGCCAATGCTATTGTGTTGGAAAAACAACACGGCGCCACCAACTACAACTATTGAAGAAAGCGATTATGATGAAGAAGATGCAAATGATATTATGATATCAGATATCCCATTTGATGATAATCAACCAAAAGAAATGAACTCATTATTTGCCGAAAACAAATACATGTCGCTGATGTCTGTTCTTTCAACCTTGAGCATACATGAGTTAGTAAGTGGACTCTGTAACTACATAAGATCAATCAAATCTGCAAAAGTTTTAGAGTAAGACATCTATTTCCTGAAATTTTTATTTTTGTATTCCCTATGACTGAAAACATAAGTAATATTATTAACATTTTTATGGTAACGATTTACAGGAAAATCTGGGTACAAAGCTCTCTTACGTACCCTATCAGCTTGACTCTCAAAAAACTACAAGGGATGCTAAATGAAGAGTTGACAATGGACTTTCATTGTTTCAATTTGGCCGTACGCATGATAATGTTTGACAACATTGAAACAGTAAAAAAGAAAAGAGGATTCATATCAAAACACTGCCTTGACATGCAATTTTGGGTATAATCTTACACGCACTACATACTTTTAACTCCATATATACTAACTCTTTGTATTGCCTTTCTAAATATTTATATTCTATAATATCCTAGATGATAACTGATTTTGGACGACATCCAAACTACCGAAAGGAATTAGATGTGGAACAATTAGCATCCTCTATTCGCAGTTGGCCTGGTATGAAATATAACATTTCGTCATGCAAATCGGTAAGAAAAATATTCTATTCATTCATGCCCTAACAATTGTTTTTTATATGAATCTAATATCAAGCCTATTTTAGGTCCATATTCCAATCAAATCAAACACTGGTGGTTATATTCTATTCATATTGGACAAGGAAACCAGAAGCGTCTATATTTTGGACCCTTCTCCTATTGAAGAAATGTATAAACTGAACCCTCATGCAAAAGTACGTTAAAAGAATATTATGGATTGCCGAACATTTACCGAGAGCAATGTCAAAGGAATGTCCTGGTTCTCCATGGAAAGAAAATATATTCCTATGGCAACAAAACATAGTGAATTATATTTCTTTTTACAAAAGGTAAATTTTTTACTTACTATTTTATGGTTAGAATATGTACGATATGTAATTATTGCATCGAATACTAATATTATATATTATACAGGGAACTGTCTGGTTTCTTGGTTACCCTCTTCATGTCCACATGGAATGATGGAAAACTTCATTTACCATTTATAAAGGTCAATATCTTAATCATTTCAATAATCATATTTTTGCACGAGCAATGCTGATCTTATTAATTTATTACAATGTGTAGGATGGGTGAAACAAATAGTAGGACAGCTACTAACAATCAAGAAGAATATATGTGAAAAGAACATGCCTACTGGTGTCTTGGATTTCATCAACTGTATCAGGAAAATCCAAAACAAGTGAAGACCCGAGACTCAAAAGAAAACGAGACCAATAAAGAAGTTGCATCTTCAAACTACAATCCAGTTGCTGCTCCATAATGCCTACACTTTCTCCAGCTTTTAGGAATAGGTTTAGCCAATTAAAATGTTTACTTTGTATCCAGTTTCTCAAGTGAATTATTTTGTGGAACTATGGTGTCATTTTATTAATTCCAAATGAGGAAACTATACATCTACATACTATTTGCTTGCTGTTGCTTTTCAGTTAGTTTCTCTTAGTTTACAATGTTGCTTTGCTTTCATAGTACTCCAGTTAATTTAATTCTCTCGTCCACAAGAAGATGCTACTCATTTCCTAGGTGTTTTCCACTGTATACCAAAAGAAACTATCACGTGTTGACCTTATCATCATCTTTAGATGGCCAGAATATTTACGTCTGGAGTCGGCATTTGTTAATTTGATTTGTGGGTTGTGGTGGGCGCTATGGATGCTCCTGGAGCGCACGAGTTGATCAACAAATATTTGGACGTAGGCTAGGAACCAGCTCATACTAGACGAGTGAAATTGTAGCAAAGAGCCAGCAGCTCAAGATCCTCACCTCACAAACACTCCCGAGCTCCCCTGGCCAGCCGCTGTCGTCGGCCAAATCCTGAACCAAAAAACCCATCTTTTTCTGGAAAAATGAATACCCTAAACCAAACCGATAATTTATGACAAAGGTACTGATCTAATTGCTCTATATTTGAGAATGTATCTCTTTGTATTTTCCCTGTTTGATCAAATGCATCAATGGTTAATGGCTTTTTAATAGCCTAGGACAAGACGGGAGAGATCAAACAAAGTATAAAAGCATCAATTGATGTCTGATTCAGAACTCGGTCAAGTCTTAGTCTGTTATCGTCTCTCTGGGGAAGGTGACGTGCAAAAGGCATCAAGGAGACACGAGTACAGTTGATGTGGCCATCGCGTGGAAGTAACCGGCTAAGCAAATCTGGATCAACCCAGACAAAACTTAAAATGTATCCAGAGGCTGAAAAATAAAGATGTTCTCTTTTACACCGACCATCAAACGCTTGGTTTAATATGGGAAAAGAACTTAAATGAGACACCAATAGTTACAAATATGGCATGTGCTAGACTTGTGTGAATCTAAAAAGTACAAATTTAGTTACAAAAGATCATCAAAAAGCCCGGAGTCCTAATCTGACTTAGCTTCGTGTAGTTTCCTCAAATATAAAAAACCGACTTGAAGAGTCCTAATAATATACGTACATAGGGAAGTCATAAAACGACTCAGCCTTCTTCTCATATATACATGACCTCACCAGGGAATCTGTGACTCCACCACATAACTTTACAGGCAAGCTGGATGCTGCCAAAGCCACGACCATAGACTCGCAAAGGAGAAAACAGGTATTTACATGGTAAAAAATGAAACTCTAATATAAATCTATGTTGTTTAGGATAGCAATCTTGAATCTACTAGCATCGATATTGATCTTGTCTCCCCTGGCTGGATCAAATCAGAGTGAAAGCTGACTACTGCCACAACCTCGACAACAACCCCGCCGGTATAAGTGCTAATACAAGACATCAGGTATTCTCAACATCTCCTACAACTTATTTAACAGAAATTTGTTATATAACATGCTGACTTAGCTTCGTGTAGTTTCCTCAAATATAAAAAACCGACTTGAAGAGTCCTAATAATATACGTACATAGGGAAGTCATAAAACGACTCAGCCTTCTTCTCATATATACATGACCTCGCCAGGAAATCCGTGACTCCACCACATAACTTTACAGGCAAGCTGGATGCTGCCAAAGCCACGACCGTAGACTCGCAAAGGAGAAAACAGGTATTTACATGGTAAAAAAATGAAACTCTAATATAAATCTATGTTGTTTAGGATAGCAATCTTGAATCTACTAGCATCGCTATTGATCTTGTCTCCCCTGGCTGGATCAAATCAGAGTGAAAGCTGACTACTGCCACAACCTCGACAACAGCCCCGCCGGTATAAGCGCTAATACAAGACATCAGGTATTCTCAACATCTCCTACAACTTATTTAACAGAAATTTGTTATATAACATGCTGACTTAGCTTCGTGTAGTTTCCTCAAATATAAAAAACCGACTTGAAGAGTCCTAATAATATACGTACATAGGGAAGTCATAAAACGACTAAGCCTTCTTCTCATATATACATGACCTCGCCAGGAAATCTGTGACTCCACCACATAACTTTACAGGCAAGCTGGATGCTCCCAAAGCCACAACCGTAGACTCGCAAAGAAGAAAACAGGTATTTACATGGTAAAAAAATGAAACTCTAATATAAATCTATGTTGTTTAGGATAGCAATCTTGAATCTACTAGCATCGCTATTGATCTTGTCTCCCCTGGCTGGATCAAATCAGAGTGAAAGCTAACTACTGCCACAACCTCGACAACAGCCCTGCCGGTATAAGCGCTAATACAAGACATCAGGTATTCTCAACATCTCCTACAACTTATTTAACAGAAATTTGTTATATAACATGCTGACTTAGCTTCGTGTAGTTTCCTCAAATATAAAAAACCGACTTGAAGAGTCCTAATAATATACGTACATAGGGAAGTCATAAAACGACTCAGCCTTCTTCTCATATATACATGACCTCGCCAGGAAATCTGTGACTCCACCACATAACTTTACAGGCAAGCTGGATGCTGCCAAAGCCACGACCGTAGACTCGCAAAGGAGAAAACAGGTATTTACATGGTAAAAAAATGAAACTCTAATATAAATCTATCTTGTTTAGGATAGCAATCTTGAATCTACTAGCATCGCTATTGATATTGTCTCCCCTGGCTGGATCAAATCAGAGTGAAAGCTGACTACTGCCACAACCTCGACAACAGCCTCGCCGGTATAAGCGCTGATACAAGACATCAGGTATTCTCAACATCTCCTACAACTTATTTAACAGAAATTTTTTATATAACATGCTTATAAGATGTCGATACTAGCATACATACCCAGTAAAAACTATCTAAAAATAAAATTTATGAAACTCTAATATGAAGCATTGTTGGTCAGGTACAGATCTTGAATCATGGATGTCAAGGAACAAAGAAGGAAAAGAGAAAGAGAGCGGTATGCACGGATGACAGACGAAGAAAAGCATATCAGAAAAAAAAAGTAAAGAAATATGCAGATATAGACCAACAACAAAGGATTAACATATGCGCTCAAAAAAGGCAGAAATATGCAAATTTAAAGACAGAGAAAAAGGAGGCTAGAATACAACAAGTTGTTGCTAGCCGTGACCTGAAGCGCAACACACCAAGCAAAGATTCAAATGCGATGGTGAACCCTGCATATATCGCAACAGAAGAGGATGAAAAACAAAGAAATCCCGTGACACCGGGAGAAAGACTAACATGGCTACGTCGACGTAACGAAGAGTTCTCGGTAAAACAGAGGAAACCTTCTTCGTTATCAACACAAGAAGACACATCTGTGATGAACAGTGGCATCGATGACATAGAACCTACAAAGCATCCAGAAGTCATGATTAGAGGTAATACTTTTACATAATAAACCGATACATTCCAAAGATAATATAAACTATGTATACAACTAACAAACCTTTATTGACAGGAATCCACGTTCCATTGTGTCCAACCAAAAAAGATGAGGATTCAACAGCAAAACCATTCATCAATGATGATAACCATGGAAAAGATATAGATCTCTTAATGTCCATGATACAAAATGGAGGCGGTGGCATACGACCTATAAAACAGCCAGAAGTCATCAAATCTTCAGCATGTCCAACAAACATAGATATAGATGCACCAATGGAATCATTATGCAATCATGATGATAAAGGTAAGCTTTCGAATTTCATATATATTATGATGGAAAAAAAAACAACAATATGGTGTGCAGGTGATGATGATGTCATATTTGAACATGACACAAGCGAGGATGAAGACATGTTTTATGCTCCATGTAATCTCAATTTTTTAAAAATTTATTTTACTCATTAATACTAATTTACTAAAATTTTGGTGACACAAATCAAAACAGAATGGGAAACAGAAGTGGAAATCGAAATCAAAGAAGACAAGGATTGCAACAAGCCTGATCCGTATGACGACGTCTAGAAGAAAATGCCAAAAAGCACACACATGCTCAAGACTATACAAAATTGCAAATTCTGCTGTGCGAAAAAATTCCAATATGAATCCGAGGGATTATGCTGCAAGAAAGGGAAGATTAAACTTGCAAATCCAGAGACACCACCTGAACTCATGAGACTTTGGACAGGCAACGACTATGATGCAACATATTTCCAGAAAAATATAAGGTTTTTCAACGGTCATTTCTCATTTACTACTCTATACTGCCACCTTGACAGAGACACAACTGACATGCGAATGTCTGGTATTTACACCTTTCGGGCTCATGGTCAGATCTATCACAATTTACACTCATTTGCAAATAGTCGATCAGAACCAAAGCATCTGGAGCTATACTTCTATGACGATGATCCAACCTTAGAACATCGGTATCACCGTTGCCGCAAGGAAACATACGACCAGGACAAACACATAGTCGGGATAATAACCGACATTCTACGTGACAACCCATATTCTAAACAATTTAGGAGTTTGGGACAAGCAGAATACCTTGATGACTATAGGCTGATCTTGAACCTTGACCAAAGATTGGATCAGAGAACATACAACTTACCAAGCACTACGGAGGTAGCTGCAGTATGGGTTGAAGGAAATGAAATAAAAAAGTCATTTGAAAAGAATGTCATACTACATGGAAACAACATTGAAATACAGAGCATAAAACCATATTATGGGTGCTATGATCCGCTATCATATCCTCTATTCTTTCCAAAAGGTGAACTAGGTTGGCATAGGAAGATAAAAAAAAAATTGAAAGAGGCAGATGAGAGAAGGGCAGATGCAGAAGATAACAATGATGATGTTGACCCAGGTAAATATTTAGAATTTTAGCTTTACAAAATGTATACATTACTAACCATGCAACTAACTGTTTTGGTTGCAATGCTTGGAACAGATGCAACCAGCAAAATGTGGGTAACCATGAAAGAATACTATTGCTATAAACTACATACGCGACCAAACATATTCAACCCGATATTATACGGGGGAGGCTACTCCAACAGTTTGTGGTAGATACATACATCAAGATTGAAAGCTGTAGACTGGACTACATGTTTCATCATCAGAAATAATTAAGGGCCGATCTATATCAAGGCCTTCTAGATAGCATTCAAGCGGGAGAACAAGACGGAAATGCGGTAGGAAAAAGAAGAATTCTAGCATCATCATTTATTGGAGGTCCAAGAGATAAACTACGTAGGTATCTAGATGCAATGACTTTAGTCAGAAAATATGGAAAGCCTGACATATTCCTCACGATGACCTGTAACCCAAACTGGGAAGAAATAACACGTGAACTAGAGCGAGGACAAACACCACAAGATCGCCCAGATATCGTCGTCCGTGTTTTCAGAGCGAAGCTAGAGGAAATGAAGAATGGAATATTAAAGAAGGGCATTCTTGGAAAGGTGACGGCATATACCTATGTTGTAGAGTTCCAGAAACGGGGACTGCCACATGCTCACTTCCTCCTGATCATGACCGGAGAATACAAGTACACATGTCCAGAGCAATATGACAAAATCATCTCCGCAAAGCTCCCTAACAAGAACAAGTACCCAGAGCTATATAAAATGGTAATCAAGCATATGATGCATGGTCCTTGTGGTGCACTAAATAGAAACTGTCCATGCACAAAGAATCGCCAGACCTGCAAAAACAATTATCCCAGGCCATTTAATGAAAATACAATTCAAGGAAAGGACTCCTATCCAGTGTATAGGAGACGCAGAGACGACCAGGAAGAAATAGTACGGAAGTGCACGCTAGATAACAGATGGGTTGTTCCTTACAACCCATATCTATTGAGGATGTTCAACTGCCACATTAACGTTGAGATATGCTCAAGCATTAAAGCTATTAAGTACCTATTCAAGTACATATACAAGGGACATGATCGGGCATCTGTAAGCGTGACTGAGAAAATAAATGAAGCCGAAATCGATGAAATAAGACAGTATAGAGATGCACGGTGGGTGACACCTCCAGAAGCACCGTGGAGAATATATGGCTTTGAACTAAGCAAAATACATCCACCAGTGCTGCAACTGCAACTTCATCTCGAGAATATGCACATGGTCTCATATGATGGCAAAGAAAATATCAACAACGTTATCAACCGTGATGGAACAGAAAGGTCAATGCTTACAACATATTTTGAGAAAAACAACTTACATGAGAGATCACAACGCATGCTATACAGGGACTATCCAGAACATTATACGTGGCAAACAACTGGGAAGTTTTGGCAAAAAAGAAAACATAAATCTAAATTTCAAGTAGGAAGGATCGTAGCAGCACATCCGGCCGAAGGAGAACGATACTATCTCCGAGTTCTCCTAAACCACGTTCCAGATGCCACAAGCTACGAGGATCTACGGACAGTCGATGGTCAATTAATGCCGAACTTCCGTGAAGCTACAGAAAAAAGGGGACTCATCGAGGCAGACAACACACTAGATGACTGCATGACAGAAGCGGAGTTGTTCCGGATGCCATCGTCGCTAAGAAGGCTATTCGCAACAATCCTTGTGTTTTGCGAGCCTAGCGATGTCCGTGGCCTATGGAACAATCACCTAGAGGCAATGTCTGAAGACTACAACAAAAGATGCCAATGCAAACACACGGTCGAACAGATGGTACTCAAAAATATCAGGGACATGCTACAATCAATGGGAAAAGATATCAAATCGTACCTGCTGCCAGAGATTGATGAACAACATGACACAGCAAAGGACGTACCTAGGGAAATAAACGAGGAATTATCAATCGAGGTAAACACACAGGACAAATCTTTGCATAAGAAACTAAACAAAGAGCAGAGGAGGGCATACGATGAAATACTACAAACAATAAACACCCAAACAGGAGGCATATTCTTCGTCGATGGACCAGGAGGGACGGGAAAAACGTTTCTTTATAGAGCGCTCTTGGCAACAGTACGAGAACAGGGAAAAATTGCTCTGGTAACAGCCACTTCCGGTGTTGCCGCTTCCATAATGCCTGGAGGGAGAACCGCACACTCGAGGTTCAAGATTCCACTTAAAATAGATGATGGAGCTATTTGCGGATTCACAAAACAAAGCGGAACAGCCAAGCTACTGCAAGCAGCATCTCTAATAATCCGGGACGAAGCATCTATGACAAAGAGGCAGGCAGTTGAGGCGCCGGACAAAAGCATGCGGGACATAATGGACAGACCTGACCTACCATTTGGTGGGAAAACAGTCGTATTTGGAGGAGATTTTAGACAAGTGCTCCCTGTTGTTCGAAAGGGATCAAGGGCCCAAATAGTAGATGCGTCACTAAACAGGTCAGAGATATGGAGATGCATGAGGCAATTAAAGCTTGTACAAAATATGAGAGCTAAAAATGACCCGGAGTTCGCGGAATACTTACTGCGCATTGGAAACGGAACCGAAGAGACAAACGATAACGGTGAAATACTACTACCTAGAAGTATTTGCGTGCCAAATAAAAAAGAAGATAATGGCCTAGATAGACTGATCAGCCATATCTACAAAACACCCAGCACCTCACTAGAAGACCCAAAATACATAACGTCAAGAGCAATTTTAGCCACAAAGAACGACTGCGTAGACAGAATCAACCTAAAAATGATTGATCGATTCCAAGGGAAGGAGATGATGTACCATAGCTTCGATTCTGTAGAAGAAGACCCACATGGATACTATCCAGAGGATTTCCGAAACAACCAGACCCCAAATGGACTACCTCCGCATATGCTAAAGCTCAAGATTAATTGTCCCATTATACTACTGAGAAACATAGACCCAGCTAATGGCCTATGCAACGGGACAAGGTTGGTGGTGCGTGGATTTCAGAAAAATACAATTGATGCAGAGATTGTGCTAGGGCAACATTCTGGCAATCGAGTTTTCCTGCCTAGAATACCATTATGCCCCTCAGACGACGACATGTTCCCCTTCCGTTTCAAGAGGAAACAATTTCCTATCAGACTGAGCTTCGCAATGACAATAAACAAGTCACAAGGTCAAACAATACCAAATGTAGGCATCTACCTACCAGAACCGGTTTTCTCACATGGTCAACTATATGTCGCACTCTCTAGAGCGACATCAACAGCAAACATAAAGGTACTGACAGGTGCACATGATTTGGAGAAGGAAGGCAAGGAAAAAGAGAAGAAAATAAACACAAGCGAGACGTACACTAAAAATATAGTGTACACAGAAGTCCTAACCAAATAACTGATCTTCGTGTAAGCAACTTGCTAGGGGTTATCGCATAATTGCAAGACTCAACGCCATCCTGTAAACAATACCGATATAGTGAAGTTTACACCGTGGTTTTTTCCTCTCTTTGTTACAGAGGTTTTTCCACGTTAAAATCGTGTGTCCCCTGCGTGTTTACTTTTATCGTTCTTTACTATTTGCTTCTACAAAAGAGGTAAGATTAACTATTTCTTTATCACCTTAATTAAAATGTATATCATTCCAAATAATAATAAATTCTGATATGAAGATTCTAATAATAAACCTTGATAAAAAAGGAAACATGACTAATTTAGACAAATCTGCTATTTTGTTATACATAATAGTTAATAAGAGATGATACAGACACCTAACATGGATACCAAATATCTTGTGGTTAAAAAGAAAAATGAATTCGAGCTTCTGTTCTAACCTCATATGGAAGCTTTGCGAAAGATCTGGCTCCGGCACTGTCAAAAAAGTGGAGTGTAATTGTGCGTCCGCTGTGCAGGAGCTGAACAGTAGAAGTAAATTTTCTATTTCGGCAGGCAGTCTTGACTAAAGCCAAGTGACTGTTTCCGAGTCAGACTTCAGAGTAAAGCAAAAATCTACAACCAAGGTAATAATTAGTCTGCAGGGTCGACAAGGAGGTCGGGGATGGGGAAATTAGTCTGATGCTGCTGCTTGAGGGCGAGACCGATGGGAGCATTCATGCCGACCGTGGCTGCTGCTCGGCGCGCGCGCGGAAAAGCTGGTAGTTTGCAGCGAAAATGCAGCTTGCGGCAGGCAGCGGAACTGGACGGAATCCAGAGATGAGGGGCGAGGCGGCGACTGCGGATTTGGGGGAATCAGCTAACCGCGCCGCTGCTTGAGGGCAGGGTCGAGGAAGAGATGGGTGATGGGGAAATCGGGATGGCACTATCCCTGCGGCTCGCGCGGGGTTGAGGACGAGCGGCAGAGCTGCTGGTAAAGGGAGAGGAGGTCCCTGGCACTGGCAGCGGCGGGGATCCAGGCGAGCGGGGACGCTCCTCGCGACGAAGGGGGTAGGTGGCGACCGCGTGTGGTGGCGTCGCGGGCGAGGGATGTGTGCGTGCGTGCGTTGTGTGTTGTGTGCTTGAGGGCAGGGTCGAGGAAGAGGTGGGTGATGGGGAAATACGGATGACACTCGACTCCGCTGCCTCAGGGAAGGATAATTAAGAAGAGGAATTAGAGGACGCACGGTGTGGGAGGAAAATTAAGAAGAGGAAAATTAAGAGACGCCATGTGGCTTGTATTTGTGGGCTCATACACACACACACGCATGAAAAAATTAAGAGGAAAATTAAGAAACTCACACATGCATGAAAAAATTAAGAAACTCGATAAGTGTCAATTTGCAATGGGTAACTTGGCTAATTTTGAAAAATGAAGAATCGCCGATCTTTATACGCAATCTTTCATTAATTTTCTTAATAAAAATAGTCTGATTGTGCCTGCAGCGTGCCGGACACTGCGACACTCAATGGGATCCCTTATTCGGTGTCTAGCACGGAAATAATGTTTAAAAAATCAAATCACCCCTACAGTTAAGGGTTAATCCAATCAATCTTGTCCGCATTATGACTCCTTTCTAACGAAATATCCGTTTTTTGCTGCTTCCTCTAATCCCCTATCCAGAGGAAGATGAAGTCCTCCGAGGAGCGGGGCGAACTAGAGATGATGACATATAGCTTTTGTGTCCAAATGTATCAGATGGTCGGGCTAAAAGCGTCGTCAAGGATGATGGCACAAATAGAAATTTCATCAGGATGGTTCGCTCTAGCACCACGTGTTATAGTCGGAGTAGGATATGGATCGTTTTTATTCCCGATGCAGCGCACGGACTTTTCTGCTAGTACATGTATAATACACGCCGGGTCGTACTGGCTTCTACAGCTCCTTTTTTTCCATATCAGTTCCGACAATTCCCAAATAACGATCGTGCCCTCCGGTTAAGAAACCTCCGCGCGTATCCCAGCTGTCAAAATGTTTCCCCGATGTTCTGTTTTCTGTGCAGGTGCGCACCGAAGCAAAAACGATAAAGGAAATGTGAAATCAATGGGGTATCAATTGCTTTTCTTTATTTGAGGATGGCGTATCAACTACTCCCTCCGTTTCAAAATATATGATGTTTTAGGTTTGTAAAGAAAATAAATCTAGACTTCTTTTAGTATATAGATATATAGATTCATTCTAAATTTGAGTGAACCTACATACTAAAACAAGTCTAGATTCATTTTCTTCACAAACCTAAAACATCTTATATTTTAAAACGGATGGAGTACTTGTGTAGACAGGATACATGAAAATTACACCAGGACATGATAGACCCATAACCATAGAAAATAAAAGGTTATGGCAATACAGAAGTGACTAAAAGTAAAACAGAATTTATCCTAGAAGCACATAAAGGGTTAGTAGTTAATTTGCTACTACTTAGTAGCATGTAAACATAGGGAGTTGGGAATGGTCCTAACTCCTAAGTCATCAGTCACTGGAGGTTCTAGAGGGAAAAGAGCCCACCCACCACCAGAAGGAACTCGGGAAGTACTTACTAAGGAGGTAAACCGAAAGTAAGGCAAACAAAAGAGTACATCCAGAAGAGTGGGGGTAGAACATCAGCAAATAAAAGGCATTAGGAAGAGACCAGAGAGCTGCTTAGAAAGGAACGAGAAGGGCCTGGAGAAAATATCAAAATGCAGCCTGCCATCAAAGCATGATAGGAGGTGGCCAACAGTTAAGCAAAGAGTTGTAGAGAAGATCTTCAACCATGAGTACAGGGTATCACTCAATCTATGCACTTGAGCAGCAGCGAGCGAGTGGCCCTTTTTTTTCTATTTAGAGAGAAAGCACTGCCTTGATACAATCCACTCAATTTCTCTGCAGCCACATCTACCTTCCCCTGCTCCCCTGGCTGCACTGATATGTATATCAATTGGCCTAGGGTGAGAAAGGTAAGGGACTTGATATGGTTGGGCACATCAATGTTTTTCGCAAATGGTGGGAAATAAAAGAGAATCAGTTTTGATACAACACTAAGAATACATAAACAGAACCTAACCTTATGTCAGTTTTAATCAATATGCCAAAAACAGTACAAATTGATTATTATTCTAAAAATGAAGAAGATGCACACTCAGGCTATTAGCTGGTCAGAAAAGACAAGTTATCTAGAATCATTAAGCTCATCTTATATTGGAAAAAAAGGGATCATACTAATAAATCCTAGCAGCATAAGTTGAAGGTTTGCTACTAGCAAGACGCTAATGCGTGCGTGTTGGCGCCCAATCGTCTCTTGTACCCGTGGAAGCAATGATGAACAATAGTAGCAGTAGACATTTTGAATCAAGCATGCCAGAAAGCGAAGCCAAAACTTGTGCGCCGATTGATTAGATCAATCTTCACACTAGCAGCCCATAATTCCCCTCCCAGGAATGTAACCAGCAAAGGATTTGGTACCACACCCAGTTGTGCCTTTTTCTAGGCGTAATGCACACCCTGCCAACTTGATCGCAAAGACTTTGTCCTCATAACAACATGAACCTACTAGACACCAAAATTAATGATCGCTTTCAAAAACGAGCTAAAAATACCTTATCAAATTAATGATACGACAACATTGATCACCTAGACCTTGCAGCAACCAACTAGGACTCATCAAAGAAAAAAAGGTCATCGGTCCTACCGACACGAAACCGCCTCAAAAACAAAGGAGAGAGAAAAACACCAGGGACTCTCATACTCACACTTCTCGTGTCAGGAGCCCATGGCAAGGAGTCCGAACGGTAGGTTTCACCTCTTCTGCAGCTATAATCTTGAAATTCGTTTCTCCTTCAGTCCGAGTACCACCAGTAAACGTGCATTTTTCTCTGATTACAGAACAGAACGTTGGGAAGAAGACCCTCAACATTTTCTGAAGCTCCACAAGATGTGGTACGCCTTTGCATGTATTTTGAGCATCTTTAGGCTCAGACTTCCCCTATCCACAAGCCTGCATGTGTTTTTACACTGGAGCCAACCTGGGCAGGGCTCATCTAGGCTTAATGTTGATGGCTCTTTTGATCCATCAGGTGGATATAGAGGATGGGGTTGTGCTAATGGCTGCTATAGAGCACCTATCTGGCCTCCAAGATGCACTACATGCTGAGCTCAAGCTGTGGCACCGGAAACTAATGCAGAACCTCCCTCTCTATCGAAAATGATGAAGTGGACGACCACAAAAGTAGCGCTATTTTGGATAAGTTAATCAACTTATTGTTTGTAATTTTGAGGTGCATGTTCTATGTTGTACCTGTATTTGTAACTGTTGTCTGGCTAGATGAATGACCAGAGATTGTACCAGCTCCTGTGGCTAGCAATTAGCTTTAGTTGACGCTTGCTAATTGTTATTGTTTTCTCGCTCATACAAATTCTTACTACCCAATACAGATTTTAACACACGCACATACACACACATGCAAAGCAAAAATGGCAACATCATGGTTTCATGGGACAAAACCTAGACAGAGACTAAAAGTTGAAATCTCAACCAGACACAGCATGGAACATAAGCAAACGATGCTGAAAAGAGGCGCATATGGATAACAGTAACACGACCAACCCACAGGTGACAGGTGAGCTGCCTCAACGTGCTTGCTTTCAAGGAGCAACTGAATCCAAGATTAACTGACAGGGCCAGCACTAACGTTATGAGATTAGATCATATACTAAATTACCAGATCAAGCGATTAATTCCTACATATCAAATTTCACAGACGACCAGTACAAAGGGAAGATTTCCACGTGGAGCACAGCTTACAAAATCAAAGAAGCTACAGCAAAAAAAAACATTTTCTGAACCTCAGCCACCAGAATGCAACATAGATACCTGTGGAGGAACCAATTTGTACAATTCATTCGTTTGTATGGCTCAAACCGTAAAGAATTAACTTCACTATTATTGTGGAAAGCCAGTAGGTCCAAAAGTGAATTCTCTCAGCATTCTTGGACAAATCGAACATTAGAACAACAGAGAACTGCAGCGGTATAACAGTTAATGTTTACTGCCACACCTTCAACTCTTACCATATGCATATTCTCAAGTTTTTTTGCTGCACCTGGTATTCTGTTCTCATTAAAGGCTATAAGATTAACTCCATTAGAGGGAAATACTGAACGCCCTAGCATATCAAATCCTTTGAAATATTACTTGTTATCATTGGCATATGAGGGGCTCATGCTGTAGCAGCGAACCATATGGTTTATAGCTCACAGATATAGTTATAGGAAATATGCAAGCTAGGTAGTGGCTAACAAATCAAATTTAATTAATATCATGCAGTACAAACCTCACCTACGGGATTGGACTGTGCACCATCTTAATAATTGACACACTTTATTCAGCCCAACATAGATGCCATCTTTTTTACTCTCCACAACATCATAAACAATACTTTGACCACTACTTTTTAATGTCAGTAATAATATGCAATCTTTGAAGAAATAAATATTTATGGTGAATCAGTCACGCATTGCTATGTTTTTAATATGAAGTGTTAAACATCTAATGTGATCAGAAGTGGAGAAAATAGAGTTTCCACAAATTATAGCCTATTTGGACCAAACAAAATGTGTATTTTTCAGTCATCAACTACTGACATAGGCGCAACAACATATAAATCACATAGACAAATAACCATGAAAAGCTAATCAGAGGCATCTAAACAACTGGTATAGGTATAAAAAAACATCCATGAAGGACACAAAAGAGGATGCATTTAATTGTGCTAGCACTTAACATATGCACAAAAAAGGGAAGGGTGCTAATTCGTCAGAGGAGTTAGAATGTGAATAACCCTCATTACCAGAAGGAACTGCAAGAGCAATAAGGAGGTAAACTGAAAGCAATGCATCTAGATGGAATGGGAATACAAGTGGCAATGCATACATCCAGTAGAGATGGGACAGAACATCAGCAAATAAAAGAGAAGGAAGGTGCTTAAAGTCATAAGGAAGAGAATTGAAGGCTGTTGAGAAGTGAGGAAGCAAGAACTGGTGAAGATCCAAGGTGCAGCCTACAATCAAAGCAAGGAGGCAGCGACGTGTGCCGTCAAAAAAAGGGGGCGGTCGGCCAGGTGAATAGACAGGCACAGAGTTTTAGATAAAATCTTACAGTCCTCTTTTGGAATCTTGGTACTTGAAAAATGGCGGTAAAAAAGAATTCACATATCTAAACATACATACTGAAAATAAGCTTACCAACTCAACTAGTACATCACAATACCATATTTAACCAGACAATCACCTTATGTATGGTGAACAAGATCAGTTGCATCATGTCGACGACCAATGCCTATTTTTCAATGAAAAGACAAAGAGAAATGAGGAAGGCATCAACGAGATATTTAGGTAAACCCATAGCTGTAATTTGAGAAAAAATCATATTTGTTGTGCAACATTAGGAAATGATAAACTAGTAACCACATCTATTTTCAAATTTTCAAATTTAAAGAATATTCTAGGAACAATATATGCCGATGATATTTTTACAAACAAAGAGATTGCACACTCAGACCATTAGCTACTCAGAAGAGATAAGTTCCACAGAATAAACTCATTCCACGCCATACTGGAAAAACAAATATATAATCATGATAATAAATCCTAGCACAAACGTGATGTGGTGACTATTCAGATTTAGATTATCTTCTAATAAAGTTAGCCTAAAAACTGAAATGAACACAACATGTTAGACTTCCCATGTACAAATGCACTCGCAGATTTTACATAAATTCATCATTATTGATGCAATTTTTTAACTACCTCCGATCCAAATTAATGAACTTAGATTTGTCTAGATTCTGATGTATCTAGCACTAAAACATGACTAGATATATCCGAATCTAGACAAGTCTGAGTCCATTAATTTGGATTGGAGGGAGTAGCAAGTTTAGAAGAGATAATAAATACCGAATGGAAGAAATAAAACTAGCTTTAAGTTTGCAAACACCAATTGAGCTACATATTTGACAGTTCAATTGGTTCAAGCTATTTTTTCATGTAGTTGTCTCAAACTTCCATCTGTTATGTATCTTATCTTGTGAAGAAACTGGCTAATTTTTTTTAAATAATACATTTTTTAATTCAATTTCACAAATAATACACGAAATGCAAATGTTGCAAATGTAACGGACCGTCGTCCGTTCAAAAAACGATGGACAACGTTCGTCCATTTAAAAGACAACGGACACATTCGTCCGTTTAAAAGACGATGCACAGGTTCATGGAGGAGTGCCCCCAACGTCCACCCATGCAGCACATTCGTCTTTTGAACGAACGAACGTTGTCCATCGTCTTTTGAACGGACGAACGTTGTCCATCGTCTTTTAAACGGACGACGGTCCGTTAGATTTGCCACATTTGCATTTCGTGTATTATTTGTGAAATTGAATAAAAAAATGTATTATTTAAAAAAATTAGCAAGAAACTGCACCATAGCTATGAACTAAATCTCCCACTGTAAAGTTCTTTATGTGAAGAGGCCTGCAAAAAGGAAATTTCGTTTGATATTACAGAAAGAATTTGTTAATCTTCGTGTTCCTTGTTTTATCGCATGGATATTCATATACTAAACTGATAAAGAAAGTTAGCTAGATCTGACTTGAACAACAAAAGTTACAAAAAATAGCTAATAGTAGACCAGTTGCAGTAATCGCCTGCTACAAAATGCTACAGAACATAAAATAAATTAGACAACACTGAACAGATTTTTTTGTCTAAATCATAACCACTTGATAAAGCACAACCACACCAGAATCAGGAAAGAAATATTGATGAAACATGTTGAAGATATCATCAAGCAGCAAAAGAAACAAGTGAACACTACTTAAAATTGTAAACTTAACACGAAAGAATGTGAACTGTATTCCATCAAGCAATTATTAGAAGCATTTCAACAGAGAACTGCGGCGGTATAACAGTTAATGTTTACTGCCACACCTTCAACTCTTACCATATGCATATTCTCAAGTTTTTTTGCTGCACCTGGTATTCTGTTCTCATTAAAGGCTATAAGATTAACTCCATTAGAGGGAAATACTTTGAAATATTACTTGTTATCATTGGCATATGAGGGGCTCATGCCGTAGCAGCGAACCATATGGTTTATAGCTCACAGATATAGTTATAGGAAATATGCAAGCTAGGTAGTGGCTAACAAATCAAATTTAATTAATATCATGCAGTACAAACCTCACCTACGGGATTGGACTGTGCACCATCTTAATAATTGACACACTTTATTCAGCCCAACATAGATGCCATCTTTTTTACTCTCCACAACATCATAAACAATACTTTGACCACTACTTTTTAATGTCAGTAATAATATGCAATCTTTGACGAAAGAAATATTTATGGTGAATCAGTCACGCATTGCTATGTTTTTAATATGAAGTGTTAAACATCTAATGTGATCAGAAGTGGAGAAAATAGATTTTCCACAAATTATAGCCTATTTGGACCAAACAAAATGTGTGTTTTTCAGTCATCAACTACTGACGTAGGCGCAACAACATATAAATCACATAGACAAATAACCATGAAAAGCTAATCAGAGGCATCTAAACAACTGGTATAGGTATAAAAAAACATCCATGAAGGACACAAAAGAGGATGCATTTAATTATGCTAGCACTTAACATATGCACAAAAAAGGGAAGGGTGCTAATTCGTCAGAGGAGTTAGAATGAGAATAACCCTCATTACCAGAAGGAACTGCAAGAGCAATAAGGAGGTAAACTGAAAGCAATGCATCTAGATGGAATGGGAATACAAGTGGCAATGCATACATCCAGTAGAGATGGGACAGAACATCAGCAAATAAAAGAGAAGGAAGGTGCTTAAAGTCATAAGGAAGAGAATGGAGAGCTGTTGAGAAGTGAGGAAGCAAGAACTGGTGAAGATCCAAGGTGCAGCCTACAATCAAAGCAAGGAGGCAGCGACGTGCTCCGTCAAAAAAAGGGGGGCGGTCGGCCAGGTGAATAGACAGGCACAGAGTTGTAGATAAAATCTTACAGTCCTCTTTTGGAATCTTGGTACTTGAAAAATGGCGGTAAAAAAGAATTCACATATCTAAACATACATACTGAAAATAAGCTTACCAACTCAACTAGTACATCACAATACCATATTTAACCAGACAATCACCTTATGTATGGTGAACAAGATCAGCTGCATCATGTCGACGACCAATGCCTATTTTTCAATGAAAAGACAAAGAGAAATGAGGAAGGCATCAACGAGATATTTAGGTAAACCCATAGCTGTAATTTGAGAAAAAAATCATATTTATTGTGCAACATTAGGAAATGATAAACTAGTAACCACATCTATTTTCAAATTTTCAAATTTAAAGAATATTCTAAGAACAGTATATGCCGATGACTTTTTTACAAACAAAGAGATTGCACACTCAGACCATTAGCTACTCAGAAGAGATAAGTTCCACAGAATAAACTCGTTCCACGCCATACTGGAAAAACAAATATATAATCATGATAATAAATCCTAGCACAATCGTGATGTGGTGACTATTCAGATTTAGATTATCTTCTAATAAAGTTAGCCTGAAAACTGAAATGAACACAACATGTTAGACTTCCCATGTACAAATGCACTCGCAGATTTTACATAAATTCATCATTATTGATGCAATTTTTTAACTACCTCCGATCCAAATTAATGAACTTAGATTTGTCTAGATTCTGATGTATCTAGCACTAAAATATGACTAGATACATTCGAATCTAGACAAGTCTGAGTCCATTAATTTGGATTGGAGGGAGTAGCAAGTTTAGAAGAGATAATAAATACCGAATGGAAGAAATAAAACTAGCTTTAAGTTTGCAAACACCAATTGAGCTACATATTTGACAGTTCAATTGGTTCAAGCTATTTTTTCATGTAGTTGTCTCAAACTTCCATCTGTTATGTATCTTATCTTGTGAAGAAACTGGCTAATTTTTTTTAAATAATACATTTTTTTAATTCAATTTCATAAATAATACACGAAATGCAAATGTTGCAAATGTAACGGACCGTCGTCTATTCAAAAGACGATGGACAACCTTCGTCCATTCAAAAGACAACGGACACATTCGTCCGTTCAAAAGACGATGCACAGGTTCATGGAGGAGCGCCCCCAACGTCCATCCATGCAGCACGTTCGTCTTTTGAACGGACGAACGTTGTCCATCGTCTTTTGAACGGACAAACGTTGTCCATCGTCTTTTAAACGGACGACGGTCCGTTAGATCTGTAACATTTGCATTTCGTGTATTATTTGTGAAATTGAATAAAAAAATGTATTATTTAAAAAAATTAGCAAGAAACTGCACCATAGCTATGAACTAAATCTCCCACTGTAAAATTCTTTATGTGAAGAGGCGTGCAAAAAGGAAATTTCGTTTGATATTACAGAAAGAATTTGTTAATCTTCGTGTTCCTTGTTTTATCGCATGGATATTCATATACTAAACTGATAAAGAAAGTTAGCTAGATCTGACTTGAACAACAAAAGTTACAAAAAATAGCTAATAGTAGACCAGTTGCAGTAATCGCCTGCTACAAAATGCTACAGAACATAAAATAAATTAGACAACACTGAACAGATTTTTTTGTCTAAACCATAACCACTTGATAAAGCACAACCACACCAGAATCAGGAAAGAAATATTGATGAAACATGTTGAAGATGTCATCAAGCAGCAAAAGAAACAAGTGAACACTACTTAAAATTGTAAACTTAACACGAAAGAATGTGAACTGTATTCCATCAAGCAATTATTGGAAATTAACTTGGTTTTGTTGTAACCAATATGTGAAGGCATGCTATTACCTGTAGTATAGACGCTTTCAAATGGGTGATAGTGAGAAAAGTCGTAGGTCTCAAATAGTTCCTTGAACTGTAATGACTCAAGATGGACCATAAAAATGGAGCCAAATGTCCACAGAAACACCACATTATTTTCCTCGGAAATAGCTAGTACTATTATGCTCAGTGTCTTGAAGTAGTTTATCCAGTTCAATAGTTCTTCCAAGTTCCCATGATGCAACACCATCACAATCAGTCTTCTTCCACAACTGGAGGATGCTGCCTGTGAGGAAGAGTAAACCAAGGCCACCACCCTCTGCCCGCACAATCCAGAATTGGCCATGCTCAAGTATATGCGCTGGCACCCATACCACAGCTAGACTTTGCTTTATCAAATCAAACTCGAGAATTCCATCAAAACTCCCAGTAAAAAGTATCCAGTAAATGGAATTCCCAGCAAGCACAGCACGATTGGGGGCCTCCAGAGTAGGTCGGAAGGAATAGGAATGCCCCTCGAAGAATGAAAAGAAAACAAGGATGATGGCTAGCTGGTGGTAAAAACGAAAAATTGGCGGCAATTCGTCTGGAAATTCGAACGAAAACTGAAACCTTGCATTGGCCTATGGTCTATAAATACCACCGGAGGTCGAGCTCACCGCGTGCGGGGACACGTGTGACTTAGACTTTGACTTTGTCGAGGAGAGGAGCCCGGCGGCTCCGAGTCTTCGGGCTAGCTCGATCTTGTCCGGCGCCGATGCGGGATCCATCCCGGCGCGCCAAGGTATGATGTGTTTCTTTTCATTTGTGGATCATTCGATCGGTTCCATGCATGGAGGAATATAGCTTCTAGTACTATTACTTGTGTTGGGAGTATATATTTTCTTTCCGGAGGAGGCTAAGGAATGAAAGGAAAAAAATAAATGCAGAGAGAGAGAGGGAAGGGATGGATCGATCTAGTAGAAAAGGAAAAAAAGAGGCATGAAGAAAACGGATCGCCCCAGCAGGCCGGACTCCATCGCATTCTTCTTCTTTTACCACGTGCGATCGATCACTAATGCAAATCATGTGTCCCGGTTGGTAAGAACCTTTAGTCCCGGTTTCCTATCAGGGACGGGGCAATCGGGACTAAAGTTCTAACCTTTAGTCCCGGTTGCCCCACGAATCGGAACAAAACAGTGTACACGTGGCCGCTGCTCCGCGCGGGGAGGAAGGAGCAACCGTTCCGGTTCGTAACACGAATCGGGACAAATAACCTCTGTCACGGCAGAGAATTCATTTTGGCAACTTTTTTTGCCGCGACAGCATTTTGGCCACTTTTTATGCCGCGGCAGAGAATTTATTTATGTTGTTTTATTTTTTATTTTGTGTTTTGCACTCATCAATGAAGGAACCATTATATTACACAAGATCATCATGATAATATAGATCCAAGTATCAAACATATTACATTCGATACACGTATTTCATGCACTACATATAAAATAAGCTCTTTGTACAATCCCTATTGTCTATACACACCCGCATAGTATTATCCTTTTGGGTCTAGAACTTCTACATCCAAGAATCCCGCCAATTCACCTGAATTGCTCGTACGCGATTCTTTGGCAGAAGACCGCCCCGTAGACGTTCGAGCTGATTTTAAAAAAAAGTCAACCTATATGAATGAAACTAAACACAATTTGATGGTAATAAAAAACTATAAAAAAATTTACGTACGTGGAGTTGCTCTAAATTTCTGTCCTTCTCATAACACGTCTGACGGATAAACTCGCAAACATAATATCCACATAAGTTGTTCCCTGGTCCCCGCGTCAGGCACTTTACGAGAACATAGTTCAATCAAAATAATAATCAAACATGATAACAACGATATCAAAACTAGAATCAAAGAGATGTGTGGATATAGCTAGTGGTGCTTAAACATCTAGTGGTTTAAATGTAAGCTTCTCTTTCCAAACACCCCTATCCTTCTTGGTGAACCGTTTCTAAGCGCTGCCCGGCGAAAAAACGAATAAAAAAAGTTATTAATTACTTGATATCATAAAATTCACAAACATTACCGATATAGTGTCGTAACGATTAGAATTACCTACGGAGAATCATCTGCATGTCCTTCCACGTATCAAGGGGTTTATGTTTCGAGTCCATGACTAGTACCCGCCCTTTGTCAGGTTGAATGATTAACAGAATATAGTGGAAGCTGCGCATGCATAACTCATCAATTATATACTTAACGTCGAGTAAGCGAAATAGGAAAGTGTATAAAAGACAATAACACTCACTCGAAGTTGTACGGAAATAGTATTTCCCTTCTGGTTTCTTAAAACCTTAACGCGTGTAC
This sequence comes from Avena longiglumis, assembly GCA_030063025.1. NCBI lineage: Eukaryota > Viridiplantae > Streptophyta > Magnoliopsida > Poales > Poaceae > Avena > Avena longiglumis. Next base: position 18,618,195 of record CP125978.1, on the reverse strand, counting down.
GATATTATCCTCCGTATCCTAGGGGTTTGTTTTGAGATTAGCTTGATGAACCCAATATGGGTCAACGAACCCAATGTCATAGATTTATCCTTTGCTGTATTCGAGAATCTTCATTCTGCATATTATAGTATGATTATATACATGCAATAAACGAGGTGAGATAGCTAGAGACTAAATTAATTACAGAATTAGTACTTACAGACAATAGGCACCGATGATCGATTTGTCCAAGGCGTCTTGATTGAATAATTGAAATAGTTCAACAAATTCAATGGCTATCATGTCATCTACTTCTTTCCCATAATGCTTTTTTTTAACCGTCAGCATTATCCAGTTAGCCCTGGCCTTTGTGGCATGCATGTACCAGTTATACAATCTTCGCATTTTTGTTGAAAGATTCTTTACCTCCTCAGATTTGACGAGAGGTTTGCTGTACTTGTATTTGTATGCTACTTCACCCACCGGGAAGTACTGTAACTGGGATAAGTAGTGGACAATACTCATATCTTGAGCAGCGGCAGCTTCTTCATATAGTGCAACTACATCTGGATCATACTACTCTTCGGCCGCATATTTGCTCGACCCCACATTGGTATGGGAAATCACCTTGAGAGGGGCGCAAGATTGTTTTGTTTGTTCTCCGAGCTGGGCAACAAATTTCCCGCTTGCACCAGTACTGCTCTTCGATAGTTGTTGTGCCGCATGTGACTTGAGAATAGAGCGCTCATAGTCTGATGACAGCTTTGGCTCGGGTTGGTGAAGGCCTTTTAGCATTTTGAACACTCGGGCTTTTTATTTTTTGGTGCTGGAGAACTCTGGCTCTTTCGGCCGCCTCAGATTAGCGAAAAACTCTGTCGTTTGCGCCGCAATGATCGTCGTAGTCTCCTCTTCAGTATAGTCATAAGCTCTCTTGGGAGGAACCTTTGGTACTTTTGGAAGAGGCTATTATTTACGTGTCGGCGACCGCTTACCACTCCGTAGAGTAGCGGTGGTACGCTTACACTTTTTTTCCTGAGGCGCCGGCGATGGCTGCGCCAGAGACTGGTGAGGCGACGGAGACGGGTGAGGCGACGGAGATGGGTGAGGCGACGGATATGGGTGAGGCGACGAAGACGGATGCCGCGGCGGCGACGACCGCGCTAGAGACGGGTGAGGCGGCGGCGAAGATGGACTTGGCGTGTGATTTGGAAGCACGATACATTCCTTTGGCCATAGAATGGTGACGTTTGTTGCTTCTCCCAGTTCAGTCACATCCCCTTCACCTGCAGGGTAGTCAAGCTTCAAACCTTGAAAGGTGGGCATGATTTCATCCACCCCGACAACAGCGTAGCCCTGTGGAACCGGAAGACAATGGTAAGTTAGTGCGGGTCCAATTGGTAAGGCATAGCCGACCGCCACCTTCATTGATATGTTCACAACTTTGACATGTAGCTCGCAGTGTGTCATCTGTGTGATATCATCCACTGGGTATCCAACACGATCCATCATCGGTGCACCATCGTCATTGTCATTGTCATCACCCGGGACCTCGGTGGAAGCCACACTGCTTTTTCGATTATTCAATAGGCCGGTAGCATCGAATGCAGGTTCTACCACCATGTGCTGCTGAGATGGGCCGGTAGTACCTTGCTGGCTAAGTGCGTTAATTTGATCTTGTTGTTGCTTTATTCATTCTTCAATTATACGCATTTGCTCCTTCTGAATATCTGCTTCAACTTCCGCCTTGTCCTTTCTCCTCTTACGGCTTCTATCAGGATATTTCTTCCTCTCTTCGGGAAACCCAGTGCTCCATGGTTGGGAGCCTATTGTGCCTCGTGTTCGTCCATCATGTTCCTTATTCCCAAGGGCGAGTGTGAGCTCATCATTCTCTCTATCGGGAATGAAGTCCCCATCTATAACAGTCTTTACTGCTTTTCTAATCTTCTCGATTGGAAAGGGGTCTTCTTTATGTCGTATGTTATATATACACTTCCCTTTCGAGTCCAACGTGCCCCCATGCCCGTAAAACCAATTCTTTGCACGTTCGATCAAATTGTCTGTCTCTGGGATGATCTTTTTAGCACGCAGTTCATCCTCAAGTTTCTTCCACTTAGGAATGCTAGCCCTATAGCCACCTTAGCCCATAGTATGGTGATACTTCTTGTTAGAAGCATTCAGCTTATGCGTTGCAGAGATTTTCTTAGATTTTTCTGATGTCTTGTAATTCACAAACTCAGCCCAAAATGGTTTTAACATCTGATACTGAATCTTCTCAAAATCCGGAGTCTTCTCTTTCATGACATAGTCAAGGTGCAATCTTTTCTTCCAGTTGGTGAAACACTGGGCCATCTTCTTCAAAGCCCACTCCCTAACCTTCATCGCCATGGCTTTGGCATGTTGCTTGGCGTCCTCAACTGGATCCTCCGCATTTGGATCCAGCTCTACCTTCGGTAGGGTGAAATTAAGCATGAGCCTCTTCCACAGTAAATCTTTGGCCATGTTAGGGACATATAAACATGTTCCATCTTCTTCTGCATCAACATGCCTATTCCAATTTCGCATGGTGATTGGAACGAAGTCCCTAACGATTACTCCGCATTGTGCCACAAATTTGTTTGCGACAACAACGGGAGTCGTTGGTTTGCCGTTGTCACCGATTTCTTGATCCTGAACCTCTCATGGTCTTCCAACTTTTTGGTTGGGCCTTGTCCGCTCTTTTCAGTAGATTTGTTCGATCCGGAGGGCTAAAATAAGAAAGATTGTCGTTAATATTTCTATATTGACAACAGATGATTAATTAATGAATTAATTATATTACATGCACCTCATTAGAGTGGTCGTCTTATCGATCATACAAGGCATTGCCTTCTCCCTCGCGGAAGGCATCACCTTCAACCTCAAAGAAGTCGTCTTTTCTTGCAAAAAGAGGATCACCTTCACCAGAGTTGTTCAGAAACGTCGATACATCTATATTTTCTTCCCCGCGGATCACACCTTGGATCAACTCTTCCTTTTCTTCGGCTCTGCTGTGTGCTTCCATATTTTCTGCATATATAGGTGGAAAAGCGAATAAGTCAAAGCAGCTAAGCGAGAATGTTAGGTAGGGCGCTGAGAGATAAAAACCCTAATTTGGAGAAACCCTAATATATACATACACAATAATAAAAATTAATTTACAATATCAGAAACCCTAATTTGGAGAAACCCTCGGGCTCGGATCCTATCGCGAAGAACCAATACCGTAAAGAAAGGCGGCAATCAATACATGGCATAATGCAATGCGTAATCAATATGTATGACATGTCAGATTTAGAGATCCTACACTAACCCTAGGTGCAATATTGATTTAAAAGGGTTCGGGATGCCCTGGCGAGGACACACCGGCAAACCCACATGTACATAAGGGGTGTCGATGTTTCTTTAACTAAACTAAGGTTTTAAATTTCTTGACAATATATGATGATAGCTTAAACAAATAGATCTCAATTTTCTGAACATTTTGATATATTATTCATATTTTTATGATTAAATATGATTTAGTTATGAATTTTACAAGTTTACATCAATTTCTGCCATTTTTAAACATTTCTAAAAAGAATAAAAGATTATTGCGTTATCAAAACCTAACCCCTAAAACTTTTTGTACCGCATAGAAATCTACACATAGTCATTGACGAGCGGACCCCAGGCCACGCTGGGTCCACCTTGTGGACACGTGGTGGCCATGTCACGCGCGACGACGCGGAGCGGCAGGCGGTGGTCGCCGGCGACGTTTCCGGCGGTTCTAGGGAGCGCCATTGGGTCTGTTCGAACCGCACGAGCGAGAGGAAGCTATCTAACCTAGCGCCGCTAGCTAATGGTCACCGGAGCAAGCACGATGGCGAGCAGCTACGGCGGAGCTCTCGGGTGCACGGTGACCAGCGGCTACGCGCGACACCAGGAAGCAATTACTGGGCCAGGAAGGTTCAGTGGCTCACCCTGATGCGATTGTCCTCGCGGTGGCGGCGATCTGTTGCGGGTGAGTGAAAGAGGAATGGGGAAGAAGGAGAACCCTAAACTATCGGGGAACCCTAAACTAACGGCGCTGCTAGTAATTAACTAAAAAAAGGTAACTATATACATATAAAAAGTAATTATGGTAAATAAGAATATACATATAAATAAATATTATACTATCATACAATAAAGATTATACTATCATGTATAATCTTTTCAAGAATTGTTTTTAGGCACTCAATAATCAAACCAAAACTAATAAAATTAACATTCCAAAAAATTTAAATTTTTGGGATGTTACACTCCTAGCACACATGTAATGACAAGCCTTTATTTGTCTACATGTAACAATAATCCCATATCTAGTCAAATGTAATATCAACACTACTTGTGAATTTCTCGTTCTAATTGAATTCTTGAAATCTCTTGGCTTATTTAATTAATTTCTTACCAACCTGTTTAAAATCATCAAAACCATAATCTTATTACATCTGTCTATATGGATACCACATATTTTTATTTTCTCATCCAACAAATCGTTTACTATTGTAAATCTTATAAAGATACATGTAATTTGGGCCTTCTTTTTAAGCTCGACGGCGCACTGTACCGTACGAGGCTCGACGATAGCAGGTGGCGCGTGCGGACGATGGCAGCGGGCGGCGCGAGTGGACGACGTACATCGGAGGAGTCCCTGCGCGAAGAACCACTGGAGCGGCGACATACAACGATGGCGCGCAGGTGACGACGACGCGATGCGGCGTACGACGGCGCGATGCGCTGGTGAAGTGCGCTATGGCGTGACGCGAGCGCAGAGGCGACGACGAACGGCGGTAGTCCCAGAGGGCGCCCGTGGCGGCGGGGCAGCCTGACGGCGTCGCTTGAGTCCCTGCACGAGAAGAACAGATTGTGAGAGAGATGGGGAAGAAGAAGAGGTGTGCTAGTTATAAAGAAGAGGCCTTTAGTCCCGGTTGTTGGCTCCAACCGGGACTAAAGGGTCATACGTCTCAGTTGGAGCCACCAACCGGGAAGTATGCTTCACTTTTTTTTTTCATATTTTGGGCTAAGCCCAAGCGGTGCGCTCAGGGGGCTTTAGTCCCTGTTGGATAAAACCGGGACTAAAGATCCTGTTTTCAATTTTTTTCACAAATTATCTATCTGTTCCCGCCTTATTTTTTATTTTAGGGTTTAATTTGTAATGTTTTTTAAATGATAATTAATTTGGAATTTTCAAAAACTTTAAACATAAAAAGTGTTTGAATTTGAATAAATAATTCAAAATCATTTTCTGTTTTTAAAAATAATTAATGTAACCATTTAAACTATGAACCATTTAAAATTAAAAATGAATTAACTTATATATTTTGCACATTAATTTGGAATTTAGAAAAACTTTAAATATAAAAACTGTTTGAATTTGAATAACTAATTCAAAACCATTTTCTGTTTTTAAAAATAATTAATGTAACTATTTAAACTATGAACCATTTAAAATTAAAAATGAATTAACTTATATTTTTTGCATATTAATTTGGAACTTAGAAAAGCTTTAAACATAAAAAGTGTATGAATTTTAATAACTAATTCAAAACCATTTTCTGTTTTTAAAAATAATTAATGTAACCATTTAAACCATGAACCATTTAAAATTTAAAATGAATTAACTTATATTTCTTGCATATTAATTTGGAATTTAGAAAAACTTAAAACATAAAAAGTGTATGAATTTGAATAACTAATTTAAAACCATTTTCTGTTTTTAAAAATAATTAATGTAACCATTTAAACTATGAATCATTTAAAATTAAAAATGAATTAACTTATATTTTTTATATATTAATTTGGAATTTAGAAAAAATTTAAACATAAAAAGTGTATGAATTTGAATAACTAATTCAAAACCATTTTCTGTTTTCAAAAATAATTAATGTAACCATTTAAACTATGAACCATTTAAAATTAAAAATGAATTAACTTATATTTTTATATATTAATTTGGAATTTAGAAAAACTTTAAACATAAAAAGTGTATGAATTTGAATAACTAATTCAGAACCATTATCTGTTTTTAAAAATAATTAATGTAACCGTTTAAACTATGCACCATTTAAACTATGAACCATTTAAAAAGTGTTTGAATTTGAATAACTATGAACCATTTAAAATTCTCCGAGCTGGGCAGAATGCGCGGAGGGAAAGGGGCGGGAAGAAAATGGCGGGAAGAAAATTTTATTATGATAGAACTGGAATTAAAGTACATAACGCAACTAACACTAAGTTACATATAGCACGACTGAAAATTAAGATACATAGAAGAACTGAAAATTAAGATACATGGCCAGATATTAAGTCACAATCGGCCGAACTTGTTTTGGAATATTGAAGTGATTCAGTAATGCTCCTGCCTACACCTGTAATACTCGCCACTGTAGTTGTCATACTCGTCGCGGCCATCGTCGCTGTAGTCGTCGGGTTCGCCGTAGTTGAACCTTGAAGGCTGAGTATGAGTGGGCTGGACTTTAGGGTAGTGTAGACGGGGGTTAAAGTCGGCGACCGTGTCGTAGGCCATGACGCTCTAGAAGGTTCGGCCGCGCCACCACAGCCGAAGGCCGGACTCATTGAAGTTCAGAGGAGGTGGGTCGTCCTCCTCGTGCCTGGCGAGCGCCCTCTCACACCCTCTCACACCGAGCCCCGAAGAAGGCTTCCCAAGTCGGGAAATAGTCGGGATGCCAGTTGGGATTGCTCCGTTGCTCCGGCATGAGCTCGAAGTAGTAGTGGTTCATGATGGCCATCCGGCGCGCCACACCTAGAGGGATAGGGGGAACCGACATGCCTCCGGCGCTCAGCATCCAGCCGACGAGGACGCAGTAGCCCGACGAGCAGGGGTAGTTCGAGGAGCAAAGCGCCTCCGCCTCCCTGGGGGTTAGTCGTACGGTGGAAGCCATGGGAAAGAGTGATGAGGTTGCAGATCTGAGTCTAGAGATATGCAATGACAATGGAGGCCAATCCTACATATATGTAGTGAGAAATGGCGGGAAGAAAACTGCGGTAAGAAATGGCGGGAAGAAAAATGGCGGGAAGAAATGGAGGGAATAAATGGCGGGAAGAAATGGCGGGAAGACAGAGGCGTGAATTTTTATCAACCGGGACTAAAGGGGCTTATTTTTTTACCAAGAAACAGGACCCACTTTCTACCGATTCGGCAGACATTTGTCCTTTTTACCCGGGATGGACAGAAAGGTTTGAGATATCCCGGTTGGGAGATAGTCCATGTAAGGTGGTCTAGTATTTTAGAAAAATGGGACGGTAGCATTCTGAAACAACATTTTGGTGGTTGCTTCACAAAACGACCCGTTTTTTTCTCGGAAAATGGCTTTTTCGTGCGACGAAAAGGAAAACTTCCTCCTGCAACATTGTTCTCCATCCCAATGTCCACATGCATGCATAATATGGGCACAATATCATAAATTATGTCGCGATTCAGCACATAACATCGGTCATTTGGACCGAAAGCCATGAAACCTCGAAAATGATAGGTCATTTTGTGAAGGTTTTTTCGAGACATGATCAATATACCAAGTCTGGTATTTTTCCTTGCAACTATGTCACATAATATGACACCACGCGAAGGATTTACATTGTTCGGACTTTTTTAGAATTTCTTATGCCTGCTTTGAATTTTTCCATTTTCGAACTATGGTCGAACCGGCGTGCATGAAGATAGGGGACGAGCATCGTTAGAACTTGCATTGGATCTATGAAAAAACCACATATTGCGAGTCTAAAAATGATTTTTTCAAAAAATCACGGGCATTAGATCATGTACCTATAGTACAAACCGAACCCACTTCCTACCGATTCGGCAGACATTTGTCCTTTTTACCCGGGATGGACGGAAAGGTTTGAGATATCCCGGTTGGGAGATAGTCCATGTAAGGTGGTCTAGTATTTTTGATAAATGGGACGGTAGCATTCCGAAACAGCATTTTGGTGGTTGCTTCACAAAACGACCCGTTTTTTGCGCTCGGAAAATGGAAAATGGCTTTTCCGTGCGACGAAAAGGAAAACTTCCTCCTACAACATTGTTCTTCATCCCAATGTCCACATGCATGCATAATATGGGCACAGCATCACAAACTATGCCGCGATTCAGCACATAACATCGGTCATTTGGACCGAAATCCATGAAACCTCGAACATGATAGGAGGTGAGGCTGAGGTGTGCAACCTATAAATAGAGGAAAAGGGTTCATCTTTAGTCCCGATTGGAGGGATTTCGGCAGGCTGGGCCAGGCAACACTAATTATAGGGGTGAGTGTCGATATTATGTCGTCCGGCTTGTACCTTGTCCCGGATGGTGTCACCAACCGGGACTAAAGATGAACCTTTAGTCCTGGTTGGAGACACCAATCGGGACTAAACACGAGTCAGCACTAATAATAGGGGTGAGTGTTGACATTATATCGTGAGTGTCGACACTATGCCGAGCTGCTTGTACTATAAATATGCATCCTTGTGAGTCCAGTCCTCCAGCCAGATTGAGGCATCTCCAAGATTGTTTTCGAGAGCAGGGACACCACTACGGCCAGTTTCAGGGAGATGCCTCTGGAGCCCAGTCCTCCGACATCTCCAAGAAACTGGTCATAGAGGCACTCCTTAATATGTGAAATTAGTTAGCTCCTAGGCGTATTGATCTAGTTAGAGAAGTTACAAGCTGCAAGATGGTGTGCAAGAGCAGGGACACCACTACGGCCAGTTTCAGGGAGATGCCGCCGGAGCCTAGTCCTCCGACATTTCCAAGAAACTGGTCATAGAGGCACTCCCTAATATGTGACCACGCGCGTTTGAAGATCAGATCTTAATGGTAAGTACGAATCGGGACAACTTTTTCATATTTCGGGAAAGTCGTTCTACGAATCGGGACTAAAGGCCCCCTTTAGTCCCGGTCCAGCCACAAAACGGTACTAATACTCAAGTCATTTATTAATATTAAAACCTGTGGCATCCCGCAAAAACCACTACTAGAAAATCGCATTGTTTTTGTGCATTGCATCATCATGACCGCATGCTCATGTCATCATGCCGCATTGCTTTTGAGCATCGTCATCATCATGCATTTGTTTGTCTGAAACTATTTTCAATAAGCCTATTTTTTGGGTTTTCTAAAATTACCCTTCTTTTATTTCGAAACAAAGTCTCATAATTATCTGCTAAACTATTTAACGAAAAATTATTTGCTAAAAAGATTTGAGACAAAACAAAACAAATAAATATTTTACAAAATAATAAAACCCTAAAACCCAGGTCTCTTCCTACTCAGTCCTAGCCTACCCAGCCTCCCTCCACCTCACCCTGACCAATCTCCTCCCTCCACCTCACCACTCCCTTCCCCTCCAGCCAACCCCCAGCTGCCACATCACCCCACACAGCCACCCCCACCCTCTCTCTCCACCTAACTCAACACCAGCCCCGCCGCCTGGTCCCAACCGTCAGCCCCACCTCTCCCGCACACCCCCCGCTCCACCCACCAAACCTGGCCCACCACTCCCTCACCCACACAGCCGCACACAACACGCAGCAGCCGGCCCCACCCGCAGACCCACGCACGCGACACCCACGCGCGACCGCTCCCCCACCCCGTCTCCTTCCTCTCTCCCCGCGTCTCCCTCCTCCCTCGGTCTCACCAACCTCCACCGCCGCCCCGCTCCTCCCTCGACCGCCCATGACCCCGCCTCCTCACCGTCCAAGCCGCCCTCTGCGCCCTCCTCCCAAGACGCTCAAGGCCGTCCTCCGCCCCGACCCCCTCTTCCTCCCCTCCGGCGCCCTCTCCAGCTCGACCTGCGCGTCTCTCGCCGCCTTTGCCGCTTGAGCCGCCACCTGACCATGAGTACCACTGACCTCCTCGGCCGGCCTCGCCCGCCTGCGCCTTGACCAGATCCGGCCAGCCAGCGTGCATCCTCTCCGCCTGCTGGCCGCATCGCTGCCTCTGCGTCGCTTCCTCTTCCTGGCCTCTCTCTCGCCGCCTCCCTCAAGCTCCGCGCCCGAGGCCCCTCCGCTCCCGTCGGCCTGCGCCATGCCGCCGCTCCTGTCGGGCCCCTCCCGCTTGTCTCCAGCCACCCCTCTTCGTCGTGCACCTCCTCGCCGGCCATTGCCAAGTCCCGAGTAAGCCCTCCCACCGTCTGCTGAACCGATCCCTTCGCCAACAAGCGCCGCCGCCTGCCCAGCCGCCCGTTCGCCCCTCCTGGCCGCCAGCACCACCAAGGAAGATCCTCCGGCTCGTCAGGAGCCTTTTCTGAGTGCATCCTCAGATGAAGCCCCGCAGACTTGATGCGAAGTCTCTGATTGGTTGTTTAAGACCGGAGGCCCGATGTCATGCTCTGCTGCCGCATCGACAAGTTCTACCACTAGCCTCGTCTGCGTATGTTCACAAGTTTTTCCGAAAAGCAGCGGTGCCAATGTAACCACGGGCCTCCGACGTGGTATGACAAGAACTTCTACCGGAGTCGAACCCTGGAGGTCTTTGACATGGAGCATCGATACCTTCTTCTCGGACCATCAAGACCTCGCTCCTAGAGTCCGAAGACCGATCCCACCGAGACCCTCGGCACGCCAAGATCTCCTTCACGGATCTGTTGACCGAGACCCCGAAGCCCGATCCCGGTGATCCAAAGGCCACGCCAAGACCCGGATCCGAAGACCGCCAAGATCATCACCGGAACGACAAGCACATCATCATGGAACACCATGACCTCCAACCCGGAACACCGAGTGCACCGACATGGATCCGAAGGCCGAGCCCTCGACACGCCAAGGCCTTCTCCCCGGAACGCCGAGTTCTCCATTTTGGACGTCAAGCACGTCGACATGAAACCGAAGGACGCCGGACGCCAATCTCTTCATCTCGGACCCAGTAGCCCTGATCCGCACCTGGTCCCCGTCGAACCCTGAGACCAACCCCGAACCCCTCGGAGCCCAAGATCGTCGAGACCCAGATGTGTGACCCCTTTTCCTGAGACCCTTATTTTGTAAATAACATACAACTTGTTGCGTATTCAATTGTTCATGCATGCATACTTGTCTGTGGTTTGGGGGCATTATGCCGATTCACCTTATAATTAAATATGGGGCCCATATGCGGGCAAATCTAGTCTTATATTGGCCTCATTTAAATTTGTGTAGCGAACCGGTAACTTATCTTGCCCTGTTAAGACCACATTTAATTGCGGGGTATCTAAACAAGATGAACCGTTTAATTAAATGTCGGGACCCCGGTTCCGCTTAATATGATCTAATTGCATTGCACCTTTGCCATGTCATGCATCATGCCCGATCTTTTGCCGTAGTATTAAATAGTGCATCCGGTGTTTATTCTAGTGTTTTGCTTCTTCGTGGATAAGGCCGTTGAGTTGATGTGAGCTTCGCCCTGATCTTCGGATGAACCTCCAGCAACGTTTTCAGGCGAGCACCTCCCCCTTTCTACCTATCTTACTTTTATAGTATTTATTTCCCTCCTGTTGATCTATTGCTATCTGTGTTGCGTTGCTCTAGTTTTCGTACCCGTGATATTCCTTGCAGCCTTATATTGCCTTGGACACCTCCTATTACCTGTTGTTTGGTAGATAGTTGGACCTGCGCGTCGTAGTCGCTTGCTCAAGTCTTATGCGTGTCGTCAAGTACCACAGCTTGTTGGAGTATTGCCGTGTGTTTATTGTTGGAGATGATCAAGACTTTAATTACTGTTTAAACAACTAAAATTGAAGTAGGTAAATGCAGAGGCACAGTGGGCAATAGATGTTATTTGGTTGTTAACCGTCCACTTGTGTCCGTGGGACCCCGAGTACTTGATACTGTTCTTGAATATTCACGCTATGCACATCCGGAGGATTATGGGACCCCGAGCGAGCTTGATTCGTTCTTATTTCTTGGGGCCACAAACTAGTTTGAGGTTTTATTTACTATCTGTACTTATGCCATGCTTTATCGCTTTATTACAATTGTGCGAGGAGCACTGTCTTTTTAGGTAAGCGGAGTGTTTTCGCGGTATCGACAAGCCCAGTTATGGGTTCCCGTCATTTACGACCGACGCAAACCTTGAGTCCGTCTCGAGTCAGCTAACCGTTATGGTGTACTCAATGGGGTGGCCCCCTGAAATATTTCTGAATCCTGTGATTGCTTTGTCGTGAAGGCCTCGTTGGGTTTTGATTTGGTTTTTCCGAGGTTGATCGAGTGTGTGTTGCTATTTGTGCACCCCTGCAGGGTAAAACTTTCTGAAAGCCGTGTCCGCGGTTATGGACGCCATTGGTTATTCTTCAGGGCTCTTAGCCCCATTTGCATCTTGGCCGTACTCGGACGCCGTATTGTTTTCAAGGTGATTTGGATCTTTGTATATTATATCTGTATTCTTGACTCATTGAGTCGCTGTTGTATATATATCTGTTCTATGGGTCCCATCGAGGACTGTTGTGTAATGTTATTACTTCGTTTTCCACCCGCACGAAAGTGCCTGGTGGGCACCTTTGAATCGTTTCTATGCGGGTTTGGCGGAAATCGCTGAAACTTGCATAGGGTCGATTCTGAGGGTGTTACAAAACCGAGACTACAAAATCGGGACTAAAGGCCCCATATATATAGTCCCGGTCAAGCCACAAACCGGGAATAACACTCAATACATTTATTAAACTTGGAAAATTGCAAGCATCATAAAATATCCTTCACAAAATGAGCTATCATGTCTCATGGCATTTAGGTTTACAATATGCAGCCGACCGGCCAGACATGAACTAGAGGTACACAATATGAGCATGAACTTCTTGGCGTATGTCCTTCCTTATGATCGCTTCAGACGTAACCATGGAACATCTTCTTTACTTAACGAAATGCTTGGGTCAGTTTTCACTGTGAAGGGTGGAATTTCATCAAACTTATTATAATCTTCTGACATGTCTGTCTTATCCTCGATTCCCATGATGTTTCTTTTCCCTGAAAGAACTATGTGACGCTTTGGCTCATCATATGATGTATTCGTTTGCATATTTTTTCTTTTTTCGGTCTGGAGGACATGTCCTTAACATATAAAACCTGAGACACATCATTGGCTAGGACGAATGGTTCATCTCTATAACCAAGATTGTTGAGATCCACTGTTGTCATTCCGTACAACCGGTCAATCTTTACCCCTTCCCCATTCAGGTTGACCCATTTGCAGCGAAACAAAGGGACCTTAAAAGAGACTCGATAGTCAAGTTCCCATATGTCCTCTATGTAACCATAGTATGTGTCCTTTTGCCCATTCTCGTCCGTTGCATCAAAGCGGACACCACTGTTTTGGTTGGTGCTATTTTTATCTTAGGCGATCATGTAGAATGTATTCTCATTTATTTCGTACCCTTTTGAAATTCAATATAGTAGAAGATGGTGACGCGGCCAACAAGTATAGCTGATCTCCAACAGTGGTGTCATTCAAGATATGTGTCTACATCCAACCGCCGAAAGACTTCATGTGTTCATCTGTAATCCATGAGTCAGGCTTCCCCGGGTTTTTGGAGCATACAATATTCTTGTGTTCCTCGATATACGGAGCTGCCAAGGTGGAATTATGTAGAACTGTGTAGTGTGCTTTAGTGAAAGAATCCCCGTCCCTACATATCATTGCTTTCTTTCCCAGCATGCCTTTTCCACTTAGTCTTCCCTCATGCCACGAGTCAGGAACACCAATCGGCTTAAGGTCAGGAATAAAGTCAACACAAAACTCAATGACCTCCTCCGTTCCATATCCCTTGGAGATGCTTCCTTCTGGTCTAGCACATTTATGAACATATTTCTTTAAGACTCCCATGAACCTCTCAAAGGGGAACATATTATGCAGAAATACAGGACCGAGAATGGCAATCTCTTTCACTAGGTGAACCAGGAGATGCGTCATAATATTGAAGAAGGATGGTGGGAACACCAACTCAAAACTAACAAGACATTGTACCACATCCTTCAATAACCTTGGATGAATATCTAGATTGATTACCTTCTGAGATATTGCATTGATGAATGCACACAACTTCACAATGGGTACTCGAACATTTTCCGGTAGAAGCCCCCTCAATGCAATCGGAAGCAGCTGCTTCATAATCACGTGACAGTCATGAGACTTTAGGTTTTGTAACTTTTTCTCTGCCATATTTATTATCCCCTTTATATTAGATGAGAAGCCAGACGGCACCTTGATACTGTAAAGGACTTCAAAAAAGATTTCCTTCTCTGCTTTGGTAAAAGCATAGCTGGCACGACTTAAGTGATGCCCTTTATCCGTCTTGTTCTGTGTATGCATGTTCTTTGGGTCTGTCATAATTTGATGGTCCTCGTGTGCTTCTGGTGTATCTTTTGTCTTCCCATACACGCCTAGGAATCTGTCACATCCCAAGATTTTCCAAATCTTGTAATGTGAAAAATAAATAAACAAAATAAAATTATTGTTGAAATTTAGGGTGAAAAGAAACTTTGTTTCTAAATGGAAACTTAAAATTCCATCTTGAACAAACTTTAATTAAAATTTGAATTCAAAAAAATCCAAATCAAAAGAAATGCATTCCTCTTAAAATGCATCTGGAAATTTAAACACTTGGAAAATAAATCCAAACCCTAAACCCTAATGGAAGAAAATCATTTCCAAGTTATCTCCAAGCCTATGGATTTGATCCATATAAAAATTTATCAACAAACATTTACAAAAGATCAAGAATGACTATTAGAAATATTATAAAATCATATAAATTGGTTTCACTTAATTTGGAGCCATAAATAAAATCTTATGAATTTAAATAAGATAAGGAAATCTAATATCCAAAGCTAATAAAACACTTATCTAAAATCCATATAAAATGGTGAACAAATAATCCTAAAAGGATTTAAAAAGATAAACAAATATCAAATAAGATTTTACAAATTGGAATCACCAAGTTTGGATCTCTAAATAAAAAGATATGGATTTTATAAGATGAAGAAAGAAATATTAAATAAAGAATATTTAAAGTCCAAATTAAATCTTGTCCAAGACCATAAGCAAATGGAATGAATATAATCCAAATCCAAATGAAATAAAAGGATAAAGAATTTCCAATATAAAATAATATGGCAATAACCATTCTATCCCTATTTTAATAAAGACAAATCTCTAATAAGAATAATTATATAATTCATGAAAAAATAGTATTTTGGAATTTACCCAAGTGGAATAAAATTTGTTTAATTAACTTAAATAAAATAAAACTTCCAAATAAAATTTAGGGAATTAAAACTATATTTAATTCCATTGGAATTAAAACAAATCCAATTTTAAATGATTAATAAATCATATTAAAAACTTTTCCAAATAATTCAAGATGAATTATTTGACACCCAAGTATTCAAATAAAAACCTACTGAAAAGATTTGGAAGGTTTTAGAAATTCAAATGGAGTTTGAAAATATTATTAAATCTTAATTGATTTAAAACAAGGGCCTAATTAAATAATTAAAAGACCCCAAAAAGAATAAAAGAATTATTCAAAAATTAACTTCAGATTATATCACTAATCAATATTTAAACCTACACAAATTGTGGTTGAGGTTTGAATTCAAATTGATGTTTTAATTGTTTAATCAAAATCAAAACAGAATATTAGAAAAGGAAAAAGAAAAAGAATCAGGAACAAAAAAATAAAATAAAAGGACTCAGCCCACTAAGCCAGTCCAGCCCACTCCCTCTCTTCTCCCGCAGAAAACGTTTCGAACCAGAGAACTCACCCACCCCGCCACTGACTGCCAGGACCCACCTTCCCCTCTCTCTCACTCACTGTCAAAAGGGCCCTGCGACCACGTCAGCATCTTGAACCACGCGCGACCAGTTCTTCTTCTCCCTCTCTCCCGTTTCTGCTAGAAATCCGCGGATTAAATTCACCTTAATGCCGTGAGTAATCACTGCTGCAACTACGCCCTACTAATCACCCCTCTCTCCCCTTCATTTCCCCTCAGACACCGCGGCAAAAGAGCCCCCAGGCCGTCCCCATTATCACCTACACCGCCGCTACTTCCGACGCTTTCCGGCGGCAATTCTGGCCAGCCCACGCCTCCCCTTTCTCCATTATTACTTTGCTAAAGACATTATCAACCACATGGAATAATGATTTGGTTTAAAAATGGTTTATAGATAGAATCTTTTGCAAATAGTTTTGCCACTTTATAAAATGACCAATAAAGTGTTTTAGAATGTTTATAACCTATTATAAACCTCTTTTGTAAATAAAACAAAGTTTGGCATGCTTGCATGCATTATTTTGTTTCTATTATTTTATGTGATGTTGCTTGAATGGTAGATTGAAATTGTGCCTTGCTTGATTGAATTGTAGTGATTTGAAGAGTGTGACCATTGCAAAGACAAGGAGTGAACCTATATTCTCTACCAAAAAGGCAAGTGATGCTTCATACTTTGTCCCATTATTTTCACTATGCATTAGTGATATTTCTAAGTAGGACTTGCATGGAATTTTGCTAAGTATAAACTATGCCATGGGAAATCCTAGTAGATGAAACCTTAGTAGAAATTTACTAAGTTAAGATTCCTACTACTATCATGCTTAACTTAGATAGTAGAAAACAAGGGTGGAATATATATTCATGCTATGAAAAATTTCTAAGTCTGTGGACTTGTGTTTTGTTTAATAAAACAACTAAGTAAATGAATCACCTGGGTGGAATGGAAGGAATGGTTTGTGTTGAGTGGTTACACAAGGCCAGGGGACTAGTGAACCTTGTGTATCACACTTGTGGAATGCCACCCAGGAACAAAGAGATTTGAGATGTCAAGTGTTGAGAAGCTTCAAGTGCAACCACTTGGCATTATGGGCTCTGCCTGGATCATATAGGTTGCAAGAACTTAGCCAAATGGACAGATGGTGGTAGGGGTTTGATAGGTTGGAGCGCGTCCATTTTGGTCTAAGGGAAGGCTTCTGAAAGATCTTGTCTTGGTGAAACCAAGTCTTGTGGGGAAAGTGCACCACCTCTGCAGAGTGTAAAATCTAAGTACTTAGCCATGTCCCTGGAAAAGGACAACTTGAGCATCAAGACATGGAAGCTATCAAGAATCTCCTCATCCCAATTTCTAAGTTAAAACTTGTGGTTGAACAAGGGTTGAAGGATCACCAATTTCTGTCAAGCAAAAAAACTTAGTGTTTTCAAATGATAAGGAAAATATATTTTGAGCAATGCAAGCCTAAGGTCCACTTAGCCAAATGCATATAGATGATAGACTCCACTATACTACCATAGTATCACCTGCCAATACAATTCAAATGTATTGACCCTTGTGGCTGTAACTTGTTATGTTGCAGGTTTGTTTGATGTTAGAGAAGTTTATTGATTAGGATTACAAGTCTACAACCAACATGTCTGCCTGTGGCACTTTGAAGATGAAGGACCCCATGCTATTGTTACATTCTGCTGCATTGTAATGAGATAGCCAAATGAGCTATGTAAGATGTAATAAATTATTTTATTCCTGATTATAAAGTTGTATTATGACCTTTGTTTCTTGATATTACATCTTAACTATGGATGCTAGCTATTGATCCAGGGACTAGCATTGTAAACACAGGAATCTCTACCTTATTAAAGGTTGGGAACCTTACAGAATCCTAGCAGGTTCACGCAAAGATTCTTCGTCACGTGCATCACGTCGATTGAAGAGCAGACACGTAGGACTTTCCAATATGGCAGCTCCCAAAATATAGATTTCTTCTTCCACATGGGTGCGTGTCCGGTAGCGACGTCGTTCAGAACTGATTAACCGCCGGGACCATTTCCAAAGATTACTTATGTCCTTGACCATACCAAATACATCATCACTAGCAGGGAGTTCAGGCTTCTTCCGGTGATCTGCCTCACCTTTGAAATGCTTGCCTTTATTTCTTACGAGATGATTGGTCGGAAGAAATCATCGATTTGCCAGGTACACAACCTTCTTGCATTTATGCAAATATGTACCTTTAGTCTTATCTAAACAGTGCGTGCATGCCTTATATCCGTTGTTTGTCTGTCCTGAATGGTTACTAAGAGCAGGACAATCATTGATGGTTACGAAAAGCAACCCTCGTAGGTCAAATGGCTCCTGTTTGTTCTCATCCCACGCATGTACACCTGGTTTGCCCCATAGCTGTAAGAGTTCTTCAAATAATGGCATGAGGTACACATCAATGTCGTTGTCCGGTTGCTTCGGGCCTTGGATGAGCACTGGCATCATAATGAACTTAAGCTTCATGCACAACCAAGGAGGAAGGTTGTAGATACATAGAGTCACGGGCCAGGTGTTGTGACTGCATCTCTGCTCCCCAAAAGGATTCATGTCGTCTGTACTTAGACCAAACCATAAGTTCCTTGCGTCACTTGCAAAGTCCGGGAAGTCTCTCTCTATTTTTCTCCACTGCGACCCATCAGCAGGGTGTCTCAACTTCCCGTCTTTCTTACGGTCTTCTTTGTACCATCGCAACAACCTGGCATGCTCTTTGTTTCTGAACATGCGTTTCAACCTTGGTATTATAGGAGCATACCACATAACCTTAGCAGGAACCCTCTTCCGGAGGGGCTCTCCCTCAACATCACCAGGATCATCTCGTCTGATCTTATACCGCAATGCATTGCATACCGGACATTTATCTAAATTCTCATACTCCTTACCACGGTAGAGAATGTAGTCATTAATGCATGCATGTATCTTTTGCACATCTAATCCTAGAGGACAGAGACTCTTCTTTGCTTCGTACGTACTCTCGGGAAGTTCATTATATTTTGGAAACTTTGGCTTCATTATTTTCAGCATCTTTTCAAATGAGGAGTCAGTTAGACCATACTCTGCCTTCCATCGCAGCAATTCCAGTGTGGTACCGAGCTTTGTGCTGCCATCTTCCTAATTTGGGTACAACAATTTCTTGTGATCTTCTAACATACCCTCCAACTTCAACTTCTCCTTTTCTGTTTCACAGTCTTGCTTTGCATCAGTAATGACCCTACCAAGTTCATCAGCGGGCTCATCTGATGCCCGTTCTTCACCTCATTCCTCTTCATTGTATTCCATTGCAATATCACTATATTTAGGAAACATATGATGCTAGTTGTTATCATCATATTCTTCTTCATTGTCTTCCATCATAACTCCTCTTTCCCCGTGCTTGGTCCAGCAATTATAGTTGGGAATAAAACCTTTCATAACCACGTGGCCATGAATGATTTTCGAGGAAGAGTACTCCTTGTTGTTTCGACATTAAACACATGGACAACGTATAAAATCATTCTCTTTGTTTGCCATAGCCACATCGATAAATTTATCCACGCCTTTAATGCACCCGGGTTCACGCCGATCACCGTACATCCATTCCTGACCGTTCATCTGCATCATATAATTAAGTTTATAAAAAACGGAACATCATAAATAGTGAAATTACCAATTCACATCGAAACATGCATTGTATCAATGACAGAGAAAAGATAAGGTTGCTAACCTCGATCAAGGGAAATAAAGAGGAGAAAGCTCAAGTACGTCTCGGGCACCTCCTATATTTTTGTTCTGTGAGAAATTGAACGGGATCATTCACTCAAACATTTCATCAAACACCTTGCATGTATGCATAGGAAAAAAATAAACTAGCACACCTCTCACACCTTCCACCAAGAAAAAACATAGAAAAGGCAGAGGGCTAGGGCGTCGTATTTATAGAGGGCGGGCTCATACGTCCCGGTTTGTAACACAAATCGGGACTAGAGGTATGTGGTAGGCCACGTGTCTGGCGCCCACACTTTAGTCCCGGTTTATGTTACAAACCGGGACGCATGCACCCCTACCAACCGGTACGCATGCCTCCGGCCACCGTGCCCGCTTGAACCGGGACGCATGCCAGCATTAGTCCCAGTTCGTGGCGAAACCGGGACTAATGCTATTGGAGGGCACGAACAGATATCCTATTTCCTACTAGTGGATTTCTATCTAGTACTACTAGTAGTGCTACATCAATTAGTTTATTGGCACTTTCTGTACTAGTTAGGTGAGAATTGAGAAATACTAAGATGCATGGATTATTTATGAACAAATCATGATGCATATTTGCCTCCTCCTCCGCGCTCCTTTTGCTTTGCACATAAGGACGACACATCCAGCACGTACATTGGGAGGATTATTATTGGTCCTCCGCGCCAGCCGCAAGGCTGGAAATCAATCGATCCATCGACCGGGTCTCTTCCATCGAGAGGGAGAGGCATGTACGTACGTATGTACGCCTGTACAAACAAACACGTATGGATATTTCGGGCGTGGCGAGACTAGAGATGTACTACATGCACAAACAAACATGTACGTACATGCACGCGCGGATCTCCTCGGTCTCCCCGACCCAGATCAATCGCGCGCAGATCGGATCGGTGTCGTGACATGCCATGCTTTCCCACATCAGGATCCCAAGTGGAAGGTATGATGAGCACATCAACAAGTTTTTCCTCAGTAAAAAACAAAGGTTATCGAACCAGGAGGAGGAAGAAAACGACTCAAAGGCGTTTCTAGTAACTTGGAGACCTGCACAACATAAACTCAAGACTTTGCCCCAACGAACAGTGAGGTTGTCAATCTCACCGGTTTGCTGTAACAAATGATTAACTGTATGGTGTGAAAGATAATGGTGGTTTGCAACAAGTAAACAGTAACTGTGGAAGATGTATCAATGGTAAAGATTGGACCAGGATCCATAGTTCACTAGAGGTGTTCTCCTTAGATAAACAAACATGGCATGTTGGGTAAACAAATTACAGCAGGGCAATTGACAGGACTGAGCAAGGCATAACAATGCAATACTAGACATCATGATCCTATGAGATTCAATTGGACAATACAACAAGATACATAGACCACCATCCAAGTACATCTATGACTTGAAGTCCACCTCTGGGTTATCATCCGAACCACTCCAGTATTAAGTTGCAAGCAATAGACAACTGCTTTAAGCAAAGTGTGTAAGTTAAATAATCCACTTGTTCCATAAACAAGAAACCGTTGTTTTCTCCCTAGTGGCAACAACACATCTACAACCTTAGAGATTTTTTTCACTTCCCTTAGATTAAATAGAGGCATGAGCGCACTATCGAGCATAAATACCCCCTCTTGGAGTCACTAGCAACTACTTGGCCAAGATAGCTACTAACAACGGAGAGCATGCAAGATCACAAACAACACAGACATGATAGAATCAATAAGACAAAACCACTAATCAATATGACATAGTAATCTCAATATCCATCGGATCCCCGCAAACACAACATGCATGATTACAAACAGATGAGATGTTGATCATGAACGGAGCTCCCAAGATCTTGACATGAAAGTACAAAGGAGGAGATACAACCATCTAGCTACTACATTGACCCGTAGTCCAAGGTGGAACTACTCACGCTTCATACCGGAGGCTGACATGATGAAGAACAAGGCCTCCGGGATGATCTCCCCTCCGGCAGGATGCCGGGAAGAACTTCAGATCCCCCCAATCTAGGGACGATGGTGGCGGCGTCTACAGACGATTTCTTGGAATATTGATCGGGTACTTAGGGTTTAGGTATCGGGGGCTTCTTATAGGCGAACAGGGAGGCCGAGGGGGTGCCCGAGGCGGCTGCACCCCCCAGGCGCGGGGTGGACCCACCTATGCGGCCTGGGGGTGTGGCCCCCTCGAGGCCCTCCTTCGTCTCGTCTTCTGGCTCCGTGTTCCCCATGGTAAAATATTGACTTCGGATTTTGTCCTGTCCAATTCCGAGAATATTGATTTTCTGCCTTTCTGGGACCAAAAACAGAAGAAAACAGGCAACTGGCATTGTGGCATCTTGTTAATAGGTTAGTACCAGAAAATATATAAAAACACCTCAAAGTGTAGACAAAGCAAAGCAAAGTATATAATAAACAAGCATGGAACATAAAAAAATATAGATACGTTTCCGACGTATCAAATTGCTGCAGCTTTTTTAGTTCACATGTTGGAGGCTAGGTTTGTTAACCTTAAGCCCATGATGCAAATAATGTTTCTTAAACTAAAAGAAAAGGAGGATACTAAAAAGAGAGATTTTATCCTAGAAACTTTGCTAAAAGAGTTCAATGATATTGCTAAGGAAGCCAAATAGGTTTTTGGTCGTTTTAATATGTTAGGCTCATGTGTAGATGTTATGGGTACTTTAGAAAATTTGGATAAAACCAAACCCAATGGAGAGGAAATTAATATACCCATACACTTTAAACTTGTAGGAATTCATGAGACCTTAGAAAAGAATTTTGATTGGATTGTTCCTGAAAACCAATTTGATGAAAGTAGTGAACCTAAGAGAGATGAGAAAGGATCCTCTAAAACTCATTTGGATGAGATGCCTTTTCTAGTTGAAGAGATTTCGAGTATTGATCTTAATGCTTCTTCATTTGAAAATACTTGATTCTCGCTTCTTGTGTGTAACTTAAAGGCGTTAAAGAAAAGTACTTCTTGGGAGATAACCCAATAGTTTTCTTAAGTCTTGGAAGTTATTAATTCTGTAATAACCTCTCCTTATCCATTTTTTCTTTTTGTGCCAAGAATAACCTCTAATAAGAGGGAAGTAAGATTTGGGGAGTTGATGTCCCGAAACAGATTTTTGTACTCCATTGTAAAAATTCGTGTAAAATATCTGTAAGTCGAATTGATATGTAATTTTCTGATTAAGTCCCCCAGGTTGTTAGATAACTTTCGTTAGTTCAACACTTTTTTATTTGAGCAACAGAAGGTCTTCGAAAAAATCGGTTTCTACCTGCTGGTCTATTTTGACAGATTTCTGCCATTATTTGTATTTGCTTCTTATTGATTCCTTTTCTGGTTCTTTTTGGAAATTGAGCCTTTTGAGGGAACTGCTACAGTATCTTGTGTTTTTAATGAAAGTTTTTCTTTTTTCAAACTAAACCCCAAAGGTATATTATCTTTTGAATACACTAATGTTGCTAATGAAGATTGTGTGAAGTTTTGTATGAAGAAAAATTTGCAGATGTTGAGAAAGAATGATGTAATGAGATGAAGAATGGACAAAAGATAAAGCTTGGGGGTGCTACCCCGTGTCACCCCAAGAAATATTCAAGAGGTACAAGCGTCAAAGCTTGGGTTGCCCAAGGCATCCCCTTCTTCATCGATAAAAATCTCAGGTCTTTCTAGACACATCGTTTTTATTGTTTCATGCATTGTTGTGTTGTTCTTGGAGCGTCTTAGTTTTTGTTTTTGGTTTTGTTTTTTCTTAGTTTTCTTGAATAAAGTAGTTTGGACCCCCGTTCTCGCTGTCTTGTTTCAAATAAGTTGATTGGTGTTGGAAAGGAGTATAAAGTTCTTGCTTGAGTAGTACAAGAGGAGCTTGTTTTGACTGTGACTTAGACTTTATCATGTCATGCTAGATGTCGTTTTGACCTTATGCTTAGTGATTATTTCTGTAGCATGACTTGTTCCAAACAATTATGATTTCTTGATGTGCCTTGAAGGAAACATGCGTTGTTTTAACATACAAAAGCATAGTATTGTGGTATTCTCCTTTGATGCTTTGTTCGGGTTGACTTGGCACATGCTCACACCATGTTATGACTATGGACAAGTCACCATAGCCTCTATGATTATTTAGTTTTTGACTTGTAGTACCACTTTATGCTTTGATTAGTAATGTTTTGTCGCTCTGCATGATTATGGCCATTATTGCTCTCTTAGTTGGTGGCTCCCAGTCTTTTTCTAGCCTCCACTTGTATGAGTAAGCTCTACTCATGCATCCAACTCCCAAGAAATCAAGTTATTCCAAAGTGTCCACTATAAATTCCGATGCATGGTGTGTTACACCATTCCAAGTATATTCTTGTTTCATCTATCTTCCAATTAAAAAGTGTCTTTTTATGTGAAATTTAGTGATTAAAGCTCTCACAAACTTGATGGCGCACTTTATTTTTATTGATCCTAAATAAACTTGAACCATTATTTTATCTATGTTGTATATTCTTGCACTTATACGTTGGAATTAGCAGAACCATGATGTCATGGGGAACGCTTTCAACATTGCACTTGTACATTGTACACAGTTGATATCATGCTCTTTTGTTTATGGATGTCGTTGGTGTGAAATAAAAGGGGATCTTGTAAGTCCATGGAGTTATGTATGTGTGTTAGAGAAACGCCTGGGCCACTAGCCTAAGCCATTCCTAATCATGGTGGAAACTTGCAGCATCACCATAATGAGAAATCTATGAAGATTTCTTCTTATAAAGGAAAAAAGAGAGACATATTGAAAAGAGGAAAGAGAGAAAAAACACCATTTTCCCATGGTAAATAAGAAGATTTCTGAGATACTAATTGTCTGCTTGCCTTATCATTTCAATTATGGGATAGCTCATGTATCATGTGCAAGGGGTACCCCGTTGGCGGTTCTCTATGATACACATGTACTTACTATGACAAGAACTTACATGTGACTAAAGTTGAGTAGCATGATGTGCGGCCCTCGTATTCAAGGGACATGAGATTGCCAACTTATACTTTGTCAAGCATATACTTGATAGTTTGTTCACTTTAACCTTAATCACTTCAAGATGCTTATGATAGGGGCAATGAGAGCTGAAAGCTAACAAGTACCATAATTTTTGGAAGATCTTTATGAGACTTGAAATCCCTGCTTCCCTTTGTGAAGGGCCTTTCTTCCACCATTATATTGAGTCTCCACCTTCTATCCTTAGGCACCAATTAAGAGAGCATAGTTGCCAATCTTAGTTCTATGTGCATTGTCCTAAAACTTATTGATTGATAAATATTGTTGATATTGCTTCTTCTTGAACTATTTGTATCTAGTCACTCTTATGAAATTTGAAGGTGTCCTATGCATTTATTTTCTACTCCATGAGGGATAAGATGAATGCCACTATGCTATGTTTTCTATATGTGAAACAAACAAATGTCTTTCAATGCATTGTTATTCATGAACCTTTGTTTGTAACCTTTCATGTTGCATGCATAGTTACTTTGTCTTATTGTTAGAACTTCTTCTTTCATGCTCATGTTTAGAGTTCTTTGATCCCAGCTTTCAATGCTTGCAAATGGTTTGATCTTGATTTTGATGGTGCATGTCACCTCAAAAATTATTATTTTTATCACTTACCTACTCGAGAACGAGCAGGAGTTAAGCTTGGGGATGCTTGATACGTCGGAAACATATCTATAATTTTTGATGTTCCATGCTTGTTTAGTATATACTTTGCTTTGCTTTGTATACACTTTGAGTTATTTTTATATGTTTTCTGGTACTAACCTATTAACAAGATGCCACGGTGCCAGTTGCCTGTTTTCTTCTGTTTTTGGTTCCAAAAAAGGCAGATAGTCAATATTCTCGGAGTTGGACGAGACAAAAGCCAAAGTCAATATTTTACCGTGGGGAAAACGGAGCCAAAAGACGAGACGGAGAAGGGCCGCGAGGGGGCCACACCCCTGGCCGTGCGGCCAGGCCTGGCCTACTCCTAGGGGGTGCGGCCACCCCGGGTGCCCCCTGCTGATACGTCCAAAACGTATCTACTTTCTCGAACACTTTGATATTGTTTTTCCTCTATACTTGTGTGATTTGGATACAACTAACACGGACGGACGCTGTTTTCAGCAGAATTACCTTGGTGTCTTGTTTTTATGTAGAAAATGAACTATCAAGAAAAATCCCGAAAAATATGCCAAAAAATATTTCTCACCAGAAGATCCACGGAGCCAGAAGAGGAGACAGAGAGGAGGCCTGGGGGCCCCAGACCCACCCAGGCGCGGGCCCACCTAACCCCGCGCCTGGAGGGGGTTTGGCCACCCCAGGCAGCTTCTCGGCCTCCCTCCGCGCCTATAAGTTGCCTTCTGACCTAAAAACTCAGGGGGGTTCGATAGTTTTCCAGAAAGAGTTCCGCTCCGCCACCGCCACCAGAAACCAAGATTCGGATCCAGAAACTACATTTTGGCACCCTGCTGGGATGGGAAATTTGGAGAGGATCATCGCATCGTCATCACCAACGCATCTCCATCAACCACCGATGTTTCCCTCATCCATGAGTGAGTAATCCCCCGTTGTAGGCTTGGGGATGATAGGGATTGGATGAGTTCTATCATGTAATCGAATAAGATCTGTTAGGACATAGTGCCTAGTATCTCTATTAGTGATATTTGACTTTGTTGCAACTTGTTGTGCTTAATGCTTGTCACTAGGGCCCGAGTGCCATGATCTCAGATCTGAACTTATTATTGAATCATTATGATAGTATTGTTTGTGATCTTATCTGCAAGTTGCGTACACATATCATTGTCCGGATCCAAAGGCCCCAAAGTGACAATAATTGGGACAACCGGAGGGGGTGGCTGTGGTTTGAGGATCACATGTGTTCATGGAGTGTTAATGCTTTGCTCCGGTGCTCTATTAAAAGGAGCACCTTAATTGCTAGTAGTTCCCTAGAGGCTGATGTCTACGCACTTCTATTCTTGTAGGCAGTTGTTGGGACTCCAAGTGCAGAGGTTTGTAGAACAACAGCAAGTTTCCCTTAAGTGGATCACCCAAGGTTTATTGAACTCAGGGAGGAAGTGATCAAAGGTATTCCCTCTCAAGCAACCCTGCAATCAAGATACAAGAAGTCTCTTGTGTCCCCAACACACCTAATACACTTGTCAGGTGTATAGGTGCTCTAGTTCGGCGAAGAGATAGTGAAATACTAGCGGTAATGGTGCCAGAAAATAGCTTCTGACTTGTTGTTGACGTGGGAGAACGTGTGTGAGTGCCAGAAAAGAGCTTGACGGTGAGGTAAATACTAAAGCAAGCAAACATGCAATAGATCTAGATGCAAACGGTGTTTCAATGCTTAGAAACAAGGCCTAAGGATCATACTTTCACTAGTGAACACTCTCTCATATAAATATCTTCTCTTAATTATGCTACTCTTAACTACTCTCCGGCTGGACACTCTAATCATTGGTAGGGCTATAACATCACTCCTCAAAGTCCGCCTTCCCCAATCTAAATAACCCCACACTGTCACCTTGAGCGCTAGATGGTTCCAAAAAACACCACAATTTCATAGAGACATCCAACTCCAAATATAACTCATAAAAAATATTCAATCTAGCCAAAGTGCCACACACGGTATGCACGTTGTCACTTTCACACACATGGGGAAAAGCATAGATCTATTAAAGCACAAAGATTATTTATGTAGACTCAAACCTAAGTGCCACCATGGCGTGCACGCTGTTACTTTCACACACATGGGGAGAGCATAGATCTATTGAAGCACTTAAGTAGCAAGGTAGATCTACTTGATTACAAAGCTCATGATCACAAAAATATCATGCATAGAGACAGACATGAACACATAGCTACCGGTAGAGACCTTAGCCTCGAGGAAGAACTACTCCCTCCTCATCATGGGAATCAGCAACGGTGATGAAGATGGTGGTGGAGATCAATGGAGATGGCTCCCGGGGCACTTCCCCATCCCGGCAGGGTGCCGGAACAGAGACTTTCTGTCCCCCGAATCTCCCCTTCGGTGGCGGCGGCGCTGCGGAACTTTTTCTGGAAGTATGATGGATTATTTAGGGTTTTCTCCTCGGGGGCTTCTTATAGGCGCAGGAGGCAAGGCTGGGATGCGGCCGGAGGGGCCACACCCTACCCAGGCGCGGGGTAGGGCCCACCCACGCCTAGGGGGGGTGTGGTGGCCCTCTAGCACCTCTCCGTCTCCCCTTCTGGCTTCAGGACGCCCACGGTAAAATATTGACTTTGGATTTTGTCCCATCCAATTCCGAGAATATTGATTTTCTGCCTTTCTGGAACCAAAAACAGAAGAAAACAGGCAACTAGCACTATGGCAACTTGTTAATAGTTTAGTTCCAGAAAAGATATAAAAACACCTCAAAGTGTAGACAAAACAAAGCAAAGTAGATACTAAACAAGCATGGAGCATCAAAAATTATAGATACGTTTCTGACGTATCAAGCATCCCCAAGCTTAACTCCTGCTCGTCCTCGAGTAGGTAAGTGATAAAAAGAATAATTTTTAAGGTGACATGCACCATCACAATCAAGATCAAACCAATTGCAAGCATTGAAAGCTGGAATCAAAGAACTCTAAACATGAGCATGAAATGTGGAGTTCTAACAATAGGACGTAGTAACTATGCATGCAACATGAAAGGATACAAACAAAGATCCTGAATAACATGCATTGAAAAACGTTTGTTTGTTTCACATACAAAAACATGGCATAGTGTCATTAAGGTTGTCCCTCATAGAGTAGAAAATAGATGCATAGGACACCTTCAAAGTTCACCAGGGTGACTAGAAACAAGTAGCACAAGAACAAGTAATATCACAATATGCATCAATCAATAAGTTTTGGGACACTGCACACAGAATGGCAACTATGCTCTCTTAATGGTTCATAAAGGTAGAATAAAGGCCTTTCATAAAGGAAGCAGGTATTTCAAGTTTCAAAAAGAGCTTCCAAAAATTATGGAACTTGTTAGCTTTTAGCCCTCATTGCCCCTAGCATAAGAATCTTGAAGTGATTAAGGTTAAAGTGAGCAAACTGCGGAGTATATGCTTGACAAAGTATAAGTTGGCAATCTCAAGTCCCTTGAATACGAGGGCCACACATCATGCTACTCAACTTCAGTCACCTGTAAGTTCTTGTCATTGTAAGTATATGCGTATCATAGAGAACCGCCAACGGGGTACCCCTTGCACATGGTACAGGAGCTATCCCATAACCAAAATGACAAGGCAAGCAGACAATGAGCATCTCAGCGGTCTTTTTATTTATTATATGCATAGCTTTTTATTTAGTATGCTTCATAGATAGCTCACTATGGTGATGCTGCAAGTTTCCACCATGATTAGGCATGGCTTAGGCTAGTGGCCCATGTGTTTCTCTAACACAAAATACATACTCCATGGACTTACAAGTTCCCTCTTTATTTCACACCGGTGACATCTATAGACAAAAGAGCATGATATCAACTGAGTACAAAGTACAAGTGCAATGTTGAAAACGTTCCTCGTGACAGCACGGTTCTGCTAATTCCAACGTATAAGTGCAAACATATACAATATAGATGACACAATGGTTCAAGTTTATTAGGGGAAAAGAATATAAAGTGTACCATCAAGTTTGTGAGGGCTTTAATCATTAAGTTTTCACATAACAAAATACGTTTTAATTGGAAGATAGCTGAAAACAAGAATATACTTGGAATGGTGTAACACACCATGCATAGGAGTTTATAGTGGACACTTTGCAATAACTTGGTTTCTTGGGAGTTGGAAGCATGAGTAGAACTTACTCATACAAGTGGAGGCTAGCAAAATACTGGGAGCAACCAACTAAGAGAGCAATAATGGCCATAATCATGCAGAGCAACAAAGCATTACTAATCAAAGCATAGAGTGGTACTACAAGTCAAGGACTAAATGATCATAGAGGCTATGGTGACTTGTCATAGTCATAACATGGTGTGAGCATGTGCCAAGTCAACCCAAACAAAACATCAAAGGAGAATACCACAATACTATGCTTTTGCATGCTAAAACAACGCATGATTCTTTGAAGGAACATTAAGAAATCCTAATTGTTTGGAACAAGTCATGCTACATCAATAATCACTAAGCATAAGGTCAAACCAACATCTAGCATGACATGATAAAGTCTAGGCCGCAGTCAAAACAAGCTACCTTTTGTACCACTATAAGCATGAAACTTTCTACTCTTTTCCAACACCAAACAACTTATTTGAAACAACTCACAAAGATAATAATTAATAAAGATCAGTGAGCTTGTATCACAAATACAAAAAGAAGAACTAAAAACTTCTAAGCTGAAAGCACAAGAAAACTAAGGTTGAACACAGTGCTAGCAAAAGAGAACACTTAGAAAACAATAAGAATGAAAACTAGAGTGTTCTAGGAAATGAAACAGAGTGTGTTCCTTCCAAAAGAAGTGTGTTGTGATCCAAACAACTTACTCAAGCAAACTAAGCAAACAAAAAACAAAAACTAAGACGCTCCAAGAACAACACAACAATGCATGACACAATAAAAACGAAGTGTCTAGAAATACCTGAGCTTTTTATTGATGAAGAAGGGGATGCCTTGGGCATCCCCAAGATTTGAAGCTTTTACCTCTTGAATATTTCTTGGGTTGACACGGGGTGGCATCCCAAGCTTGAGCTTTTGTCCATTCTTAATTTCATTACATCATTCTTTCTCTACACCTGCAAATTTTCCTTCATACAAAACTTCACACAATCTTCATTAGCAACATTAGTGTATTCAAAAGATAATAGACCTTTGGGTTTAGTTTCAAAACAGAAAAACTTTCACTAAAGACACAAGCTACTGTATCAACTCCTTCAAAAATCTCAATTTCCCAAAAAGAAACCAAAAAGGAATCAATAAGAAGCAAATGCAAATAATGGCAGAAATCTGTCAAAACAGACCAGCAGGTAGAAACCGATTTTTTCGAAGACCTTCTGTTGCTCAAATCAAAAAGTGTTAAACTAGAGATAGTTATCTAAAATACTCGGAGATTTATTTGTCAATTTTCAGCTCAATCCGACTTACAGAGACTCCTCACGAATTTTTATGGTAGAGGACATAAATCTGTTTCGGGACAGCAACTCCCCAAATCTTACTTCCCTCTCATTAGAGGTAATTATTGGCACAAAAAGCAAAAAAAAAGGATAAGGAGAGGTCATTACTGAAGTAATAACTTCCAAGACTCAAGAAAACTCTTGGGTTATCTTCCAAAAAGTACTTTTCTTTAACGCCTTTAAGTTAGGCTTGATAGTTTGAAAAGATTTCACATAAGAAATATGAATTGAAGTAAAAGAGAGCATCAAGAAGCAAATGCAAAACACATTTAAGTCTAACCCACTTCCTATGCATAAGAATCTTGTAAAGAAACAAGTCATGAAATCACAAAGCCACAAACATAGGAAAGCAAAACAAGTGCAACTTCAAGATTTTCAACATAAAGAGGGGAAACTTAATATTGTTGAGATACATAAGACCATGTTTCCCTCTCTCATTATAACTTACAGTAGAAACATGAATAAAATTAACAATATAACTATCACATAAAACATTCTTATCATGAGCCACATGCATAAAATGATTATTACTCTCCACATAAGCATAATCATTCTTATTAATTGTAGTGGGAGCAAATTCAACAAAATAGCTATCATTGTTATTCTCATCACCATAATCATCAAATATAGGAGGCATATTGTAATCACAATTAACTTATTCCTCAATAGTAGCTGGACTGAGAATATCATATTCATCATTGTAATC
This sequence comes from Avena longiglumis, assembly GCA_030063025.1. Classification (NCBI taxonomy): domain Eukaryota; kingdom Viridiplantae; phylum Streptophyta; class Magnoliopsida; order Poales; family Poaceae; genus Avena; species Avena longiglumis. Next base: position 18,586,831 of record CP125978.1, on the reverse strand, counting down.
ATCATAAATTGGAGGTTTAGTATCATCATAAGTAATACAATAGCTATCTTCTAAAGATAGGGGACTAAAAAGATCATTTTCATTAAAACCAGCTTCCCCAAGCTTAGACGTTTCCATAGCATTAACAACAATGGTGTTCGAAAAATTCATACTAATAACATTTCTATTAGCATGCAAATAAAAGTTCCATAGGTTTTATAATTTTCTCTTCAAACACTTCATGTCCTAACTCAAGATAAACACTATAAAGCTCTCTAATTTTGTTGTTGTTTTCCATTAAGTCGAACTAGTGAAAACAAGAAACAAAAAGACAAAATTGCAGAATCTAAAGGAAATAACTTCGAGCACTCACGCTGGAGGATGTGAGTACCTTTTACCTTACCTCCTCGGCAACGGCGCCAGAAAATATCTTGATGTCTACGCACTTCTATTCTTGTAGACAGTTGTTGGGCCTCCAAGTGGAGAGGTTTGTAGAACAACAACAAGTTTCCCTTAAGTGGATCACGCAAGGTTTATCGAACTCAGGGAGGAAGTGGTCAAAGGTATTCCCTCTCAAGCAACCCTGCAATCAAGATACAAGAAGTCTCTTGTGTCCCCAACACACCTAATACACTTGTCAGCTGTATAGTTGCACTAGTTCGGCGAAGAGATAGTGAAATACAAGCGGTAATGGTGCCAGAAAATAGCTTCTGAATTATTGTTGACGTGGGAGAACGTGTGTGAGTGCCAGAAAAGAGCTTGACGATGAGGTAAAGACTAAAGCAAGCAAACATGCAACATATCTAGATGCAAACGGTGTTTCAATGCTTAGAAACAAGGCCTAGGGATCATATTTTCACTAGTGAACACTCTCTCATATAAATATCTTCTCTTAATGATGCTACTCTTAACTACTCTTCGGTTGGACACTCTAATCATCGGTAGGGCTATAATAACACTCCTCAAAGTCCGCCTTCCCCAATCTAGATAACCCCACACTGTCAACCTTGAGCGCTAGATGGTTCCAACAAACACCACAATTTCATAGAGACATCCAACCCCAAATATAACTCATAAAAATATTCAATCTAGACAACGCTATCACTTTCACACACGTGGGGAAAAGCATAGATATATTAAAGCACAAATAGTTTTTATGTAGACTCAAACCTAAGTGCCACCATGGCGTGCACGCTGTCACTTTCACACACATGGGGAGAGCAGAGATATATTGAAGCACTTGAGTAGCAAGGTAGATCCACTTGATTACAAAGCTCATGATCACAACAAGATCATGCATAGAGAGAGATATGAACACATAGCTACCGGTAGAGCCCTTAGCCTCGCGGAAGAACTACTCCCTCCTCATCATGGGAATCTGCAACGATGATGAAGATGGTGGTGGAGATCAATGGAGATGGCTCCGGGGGCACTTCCCCGTCCCGGCAGGGTGCCAGAACAGAGACTTTCTGTCCCCCGAATCTCCCCTTCGGTGGCGGCGGCGCTGCGGAAATTTTTCTGGAAGTATGAGGGATTATTTAGGTTTTCTCCCCGGGGGCTTCTTATAGGCGCAGGAGGCAAGGCTGGGAGGCGGCCGGAGGGGCCACACCCTACCCATGCGTGGGGTAGGGCCCACCCGCGCCTAGGGGCTGTGGTGGCCCTATGGCACCTCTCCATCTCCCCTTCTGGCTTCATGATGCCCACGATAAAATATTGACTTTGGCTTTTGTCCCATCCAATTCCAAGAATATTGATTTTCTGCCTTTCTGGAACCAAAAACAGAAGAAAACAAGCAACTGGCACTGTGGAAACTTGTTAATAGGTTAGTTCCAGAAAAGATATAAAAACACCTCAAAGTCTAGACAAAACCAAGCAAAGTAGATACTAAACAAGAACGGAGCATCAAAAATTATAGATACGTTTCCAACGTATCAGAGGACCCGCTGTCACGGGCTGGCTGGACAAAAGATGTTGTGCAAGTTCTCATTGCGAGCACATATGACTATATTTGGAGCACATGCCTAGGATTTTTTAGTACTTGGATGCTTGTTATTATTTATCTGCAATGCCCTAGTTCTTGAAGTTACATGTTTATACTCGTCCATGCAACGCCCGTCCATCCATCCCTATGCCTACCACACTCGAATCCTACTTTTACCGTTACTGTTACTATTGCTCTTGTTTCATTGTTGTTGTTGCTAATACCACTGTTACTACTGATAAACTTCTGTGAGAAAGAACTATTTCCAGGTGCAGCTGAACTACCAACTCAGTTGTTAAGGCTTGCAAGTATCCTTTGGCTCTCTTTGTGTCGAATCAATAAATTGTGTAATACTAACCGCGAAGACTGTTGCGATCCCCTATACTTGTGGGTCATCAAGACTATTTTATGGCGCCGTTGCCAGGGAGCATAGCTTTATTTGTAAGTTCACTTGGATCTATTATTGTTCACTACCACTCCTTTCATCATGGGGAACTCTCGTGATGGAAAGTTCCCTATTTTACCATCCACTACAAGAAGAGGTACAGTCCTAAACACCTCTGCTGCTCTTGATTCACCGTCTGTTATAAGTAAGCTTGTTACACCACCACCACATACTCATGCTACACACACTGCTACTACTGCTGAATCTGAAACTGCTTTTGATGCTCATGATGTTACTTCTACTGTGCTTGATGTGAGTGGTTCATTAGGTCCTTTTCTAGATGCTACTATGGCTAGTCTAGGAAATACCGAAACTCCTAGTGAATACACTGTTATACCTGTTAGCTCACCTGAGGCTAGTGAGAGTTATGATATTAATGATGGTTACATTGAGTTCACTAATGAATTTGTTGAAGAGTGCCGAAACACACATGGTACTAGTGCTATGAAGAGTCTCCTTGCTAGACGTACTATTATGCCTAAGTTGTCCTCTGGTCCTAAGTTTGCCACTTCTCCCATAGATATTAAAGATGAAGATTATGATTTCTCTCTTGATTTGTCTTATTTAGATATTGTTGAGAAAGAACCTTTTTGTGGGACTAAAAATGAGAGTGTTGTGGCTCATATGAATGAGCTTTCTACTATGAGTGCTTTGTTCTCTGATGATTTTAAGATGCGCAAGTACTTTGTTGCTAAGATCTTCCGTTTTTCACTAAAAGGAGAAGCTAGGGCTTGGTTTAATAGATTACCTCCTGGTTCCATTGATAGCCCTGATTGCTTGATTGCTTCTTTCTTCCATAAATATTTTCCTCCCAGTGCTAGACATGCTGCTTTGCAGAGAATTTTTGATTTTAAACAGGGAGAAGAAGAGAAATTGCCTGAGTCATGGAAAAGGTTCTGTGCCTTGATTCATGCACATCCTGGATGTCCATTACCTAAAAATGAGCTTCTTGATATTTATTATAATGGACTAACTAATGATTCTAGGACCTACCTAGATAGATTTGTTGATTGTGTTTTCAGGAAAAGGACTCCTACAGATGATGAAGAATTAATGACCAAGATAAGCAAGAATTATGATGATTGGACTTCAACTGAGTTGAATACACCTGAGCCTATTACTCCTGAACCAGTTGTTCCTGAACCAGTTCCAACACCAACAACAAAGAAGAGGGGAGTTATTGCATTAAATGATGAAGTGATGAAGGAAGCTAAGAAGTGTCTAAAGGAGAAAGGTATTAGAGCTGAAGATGTGAAGAATCTACCTCCTATAGAAGAATTATGTAGGCCAATTCCCCACTCATCTACTATTGAGGTACACTCTCTCCAACACTTTGATGAAGGTGATATTCCTTATGGTAAGCCTCCTGATCAATGTTTAGAGGAACTTGACACTTTTATTGTTAAGCAAGGGTATTTTAATAAACAAGTTCAGAATCATTTATTGGAAAACTCTAGAGCTATTCATGAGTTGAAAGATATTGTGGAAAGAACTTCTAATGATATTAAAATGCTTTGTAAACACTTTCAAATGGTTCAAACCCAACTTGATCAACTTGCTAAGGTACAAAAGGATATGCTAGTTAATGCTTTAGGAGATAAACATGCTTATGGAATTAGAACTAGGAGTGGTATAGCTACTCAAGATCCTTTATATCCTGAAGGACACCCTAAAAGAATAAAGCAGGATTCCCAACAAGGTGAGGATAGTGGTAGTCCCCGTAAGAGAAAGAAAAAGAAACATAATATAGTTGAGGAACCACTTGAACCTGATGTAGATCCTAATAGTATATCTGTCTCTGATGCTGAAACTTAGAGTGGTAATGATAAAAATGAGTCTCTTGATAAGGAGGAAGGTGAGGAAGAACCTGAGAAGCACACTAAGAACACTAGATACACCAAGGAATATTTTATTGCTAATAAACATGGTAAAGAGAGAGAACCTCTGTAACACCCTCAGAATCGACCCTATGCAAGTTTCAGCGATTCCCGCCAAACCCGCATAGAAACGATTCAAAGGTGCCCACCAGGCACTTTCGTGCGGGTGGAAAACGAAGTAATAACATTACACAGCAGTCCTCGATGGGACCAACAGAACAGATATGTATATACAACAGCGACTCAATGAGTCAAGAATACAGATATAATATACAAAGATCCAAATCACCTTGAAAATGATAGAACGACCGACTACGGACAAGATGCAAATGGGTCTAAGAGCCCTGAAGAATAACCAATGGCGTCCATAACCCTGTGCCAAGCACGAAGGGTAACCCGCTAACGACGTCGATCTCAAAACCTTCTTAAACAAAAGGTGCCGACAAAGGGCAAAGGAAAAAGAGAAGGCCAAGATCGAGGCCAGTACACGGCGAGGCTAGAATTCGGCGGTCCTCGCCTACATAGGTATGGTGGACTGAAGCGGCAGCGCAGCATGCACTAAACAACCTATAGAGACTCGATACAACTGGCGGCTATCAGAGAGGGGTAAGAAAGACCTATCCGGAACCAACCTGATTCTAACACCAAACAAACCCTTCCTGGTATTCCCCCTCGAGACCAAACGAGGAAGTCAACCGAGGAACTCACACAGTTGGCAGTTTTATTTATTCAGTTATCGTTGCGGCGATTACTAGTCAGGTGTAGATAATCATCCTGATAAAATAAGCAGTGGGCACTTTTAGTTATCCATTCCGTTATAGTTGCAACACTTACTAATCAGATACAAATAACATGAGATAACCCCAAAACCCAGCAGTTGTTGGTACTTTTATTTATCCATTCCGTTATAGTTGCAATACTTACTAGTCAGATACAATGGTCGCAAGAGACCACCCAAACAAGCAATTGTTGGCAGTTTTATTTAGCCATTCCGTTATAGTGAGGCTGATTACTAGTCATTATAAAGTCAAATTTATAGCACTACTTTAGTTATAGTTGTCTATGATCGAGATACTGTGCTCCAAGTCGTCCATAACCGCGGACACGGCTTTCAGAAAGTTTTACCCTGCAGGGGTGCACAAATAGAAACACACACTCGATCAACCTCGGAAAAACCAAATCAAAACCCAACGAGGATTTCACGACAAAGCAATCACAGGATTCAGAAATATTTCAGGGGGCCACCCCATTGAGTACACCCGCAACGAAGTTAGCTGACTCCGAGACGGACTCAAGGTTTGCGTCAATGGCTGTAACGATCGGGAACCCAAAACTGGGCTTGTCGATACCTGAAAACACTCCGCTTCCTAAACAACAGGTGCTCCTCGCACAATCGTAAATAAAACAGTAAAGCATGGCATAAGTACAGATAGTAAATAAAACCTCAAACTAGTTTGTGGCCCCAAGAAAAAAAGAATGAATCAAGCTCGGCTCGGGTCCCATAATCCTCCCGGATGTGGATAACACGAATATTCAAGGAACAGGTATCAAGTACTCGGGGTCCTACGGGACACAAGTGGACGGTTAACAACCAAATAACATCTATTGCCCACCTGTGCCTCTGCTTACCTACTTCAATTTTAGTTGTTAAACAGTAATTAAAGTTATGATCATCTCCATCAATAAACACACGGCCATACTCCAACAACGGTGGTACTTGGCGACACGCAACAACACTTGAGCAAGCGACTACGACGCGCAAGTCCAACTATCTACCAAACAACAGGTAATAGGGGTGTCCAAGGCAATATAAGGCTGCAAGGGATAACACGGGTACGAAAACTAGAGCATCGCAACACAGATAGCAATAGATCAACAGGAGGGAAATAAATACTATAAAAGTAAGATATGTAGAAAGGGGGAGATGCTCGCCTGAAAACATTGCCGAAGGTTCAACCGAAGATCGGGTCGATACTCGCATCAACTCAACGGCCTTATCCGCGAAGAAGCAAAATACTAGAATAAACACCGGATGCGCTATTTAATACTACGCAAAAGATCGGGCATGATGCATGTATGATATATGACATGGCAAGGGTGCGATGCAATTGGGCAATATTAAGTGGAACCGGGGTCCCGACATTTAATTAAACGGTTCAAGTTATTTATCTACCCCGCAAATTAAATGTTGTAATAACAGGGCAAGATAAGTTACCGGTTCGCTACAAAAATTTAAATGAGGCCAATATAAGACTAGATTTGCCCGCATATGGGCCCCATATTTAATTATAAGGTGAATCGGCATAAGGCCCCCAAACCACAGACAAATATGCATGCATGAACAATTTAATATGCAACAAGATATATCATTTATAAAATATAGGGGCTTAGGGTCACACATGGGTTCGTCGATCTTGGGGTTCGCCGAGGGTTCGGGGTTGGTCTCAGGGTTCGAGAGGGGAAACGATGAAGTTCGGACTCGCGATGGCGAACTTGACTAGATCGGGTACCGGGGTCTTCGGATCTGGGAAGTAGATCTTGTCGCACGAGCGTCAATTCTTCCGGGAAGGAGAACTTGTCGTTCAGGGTCTCGATGTCTGGGGTGAAGTACTTGGCGTCCTCGAGGAAGTACTTGTCGTATCCATGAAGGGGATCATGTCGGTCCACGGGGTCGGGCATCGAAGCCAGGAAGGAGTACTTGGCGTTGCCGAGCGGAAGTCTTGGTGATCCTCGGGTCCGAGAAGATCTTGTCGCACAGTGTCCGGGTAGGCGAACTTGTCGGTTCCGCGACTTCGACACTGGGAGATCTTGGTGTTTCGTGACGGAGAACTTGGTGCTCCGCGGTCTCCGGTTCTGTTTCTAAGATGTTTGGTGTTCGCGTAGAAGATCTTGTCCATGGTCCTTCTAGTGACGTTCGGGTTCGGCTTCTCGCATCAATCATCGGGTGGCTCCCTCATCGGTTGGTTCTTGGGGAGCACCAAAATCTTCATTCTACGACATCGATCGCCATATGGAATTAATTTGCAGTGCCATCACACTACTTCACCCATATTCACAACACCAAACCACAAGACGACACGATGCAAAACACAACAAAGCCTGGACAACAATAGGGGGAGCGAGGTCACGACGACACAGGCGACATGGATATGGAGTCACAAGTTGCTGCCTTGGATGCGTGCAAGGCACTGCAAGAGGAGAACCATGGAATCTCGTCATGTGTGAGCGCGCCGGCACGGTCATAGCCAGAAGGAGGGCGTCCCTGAGCGGCATGGAGGCGGCCATAGGAGATCCCGGTGGTAGCCGCGGTCGCAGGTGGCGGCCGGCCCGAAGCGGCAAGGGCGAGCGAGGCGGAGGCGGGGTACAGGGGCGAGGGTCGTGCGAGGGCAACGGCGAGGTCGAGCACACGCGGCACGGCGGCAGAGGATGGCGAGCTCGCGGCAGCCGCTGGAGGGTTGACGACAACGAGGGCCACACAGGGCATGCGAGGTGGGAACGGCTGCTGGTGCCTGCAGATGGAGGCGAGGCCGACGGGAAGCGGGGGATCGAGGGAGGCGACGAGCGGAGGGGGCGACGGCCGGCAGCGGAGAAGCGGCGCGGGGCCGAGGAGGAGTAGACGGGCGAGGCAGAGAAGGAAGGAGGCGGTGGCGGGGCGCTGTAACGGAGGCGACGGTGGCCGGAGGCGGCGCGGAAGGGCGATGGAAGGGGCTAGAGCGGCGGCCGCGCGGAGCTCTGCAAGCGGCGGCGGCGGTGGGAGGGAGGAAGAACCCGAGGCAGGGAGGGGCACGCGGTGGTCGAAGGGCATCGCGAGGTGGAGGCCGCGCCTGTGCAGGGGGGCGGCGGCGGTTGCCAAAGGGGAGGGAGGAGGCGTGTCGTGGTCAGGAAATCGCGAGCAAGGAGGAGAGCGGGGGGTTGCGGGGACCCATTCGGGAGGAAAAGGCTGGCGGCGGGGGTCTCTTTGCAAAATGCCCAGAGAGGGTTGGTGGCCACCGGGAGCGTGCGTGCGTGAGTTGTGTGCCTGGCGGCGGCAGCTGGGAGTGGAGGGTGTGGGGAATTAGGGTTAGGATGCCTGGGGGTTGCCAGCTGGGCCGAATTTGGCCTGGTTTGGCTGCCCCCACAAGATAAATATGTGTTTTTTTCTTGTTTTGTTTTATTTAAAAACATTTTGAGAAATACTTTTTGAACAAATAATTTGAACAGGACCACAAAGTTTTTAATATGAAAGAACTGAGAGAAGTAATGTAGAAACAGAGATAGGGTTTGAATGAAAATAATTTTAGACACAAAAACATGCATGATGACATGATGATGCACAAAGTAAAACAACACGCGATTTTCTAGTAGTGGTTTTACCCGGGGTGCTACAATTCGACACCACTAACAATGGATCTCGCCCTCGAGATCCGCCTCATGGTACCGGGAAGAAGGGCGGCTATATGAATCTTCTTGCTTCGTGTAGATCATCGCGACACCACTAACAATGATTCCTTCTCCATCTTGAAAATGGCGACACCACCAACAAGGGTCGATGCTCACGTTCGTCGAGAGAACACTCCGGAGAAACAAAGGACGAAGGTAGAGGTATCAAAAGATATTGCCACCTCTAACTTCCATGAGAAGAGGGAAAATTTACATTGATCCACCAGTTCGATGTACAAGAGTGAACAGTAAGAGTCGGGTAGGGTGATCAGTCCATCCCGTACCCAAGCTATCAACTCTATACATGAATAGGAAAATCAGGCAACTCAACTCTCGAACTTTAGAATAAAGATCTTCATAAGCGGTATTCGGAACAAAGGGATGATGCCAGCTCTGCATTGGATCTGATGTAGATGAGGTCATCACATCGGAAAACACCGGAAGATACAACAGAAATCGTATGAAAGACACAATGATCGTTCATGATGGTTCCATTGGCATGAACAACACATGCTCAAGGTATACTCCAACTTCACCAATGCTCGTCCTTCTCATATGTTTTTCAACGATACGGATATCCAGCAAGGTACACATATAGATAAAGAGTTCAAGGACAAAGAGATCGGATGAAGGGTACACCAAACGAGATGCAGATAAGATGTTTGTAGCGCCATCATTATAAAAAGGAGAAAACGAAACCCTGAAGGTACGACGGAAACCCAACCGCGAGAAATCCTGGACTCGAAGAGAGAGAAGAGAGCGGATTCAAAACACACAGAGGTGAGAGGAGAGTAGCAGAGGGGTAAGGAGTAAAATCAGACCTAATCAGAACTATCCAACCGATTTTGCAAAAATAGTTTTGACACTCTACTTGAGTTAGCTAGGTTATCCTCTGAGGGACTTGTGGGTATCATGCTGCCGAGCTCGATACCACTCAGAACACCCTCGAATCGACCCTATGCAAGTTTCAGATTCCCAAACCCGCATAGAAACGATTCAAAGGTGCCACCAGCACTTTCGCAAGGGTGGAAAACGAAGTAATAACATTACACAGTCCTCGATGGGACCCACTGAGCAGATATATATATACAATGACTCAATGAGTCAAGAATACAGATATAATATACAAAGATCCAAATCACCTTGAAAATGATAGAACGACCGACGGACAAGATGCAAATGGGGCTAAGAGCCCGAAGAATAACCAATGGCGCCCATAACCCCCCGTGCCAAGCGGAAGGGTAACCGCTAACGACGTCAATCTCAAAACCCTTAAACAAAAAGGGTGCCGACAAGGGCAAAGGAAAAGAGAGAGCTGCACTAAACAACCTATAGAGACTCGATACAATCTGGCGGCTATCGAGAGGGGTAAGAAAGACCTATCCGGAACCAACCTGATTCTAACACCAAACAAACCCTTCCTGGTATCCCCCCTCGAGACCAAACGAGGAAGTCAACCGAGGAACTCACACAGTTGGCAGTTTTATTTATTCAGTTATCGTTGCGGCGATTACTAGTCAGGTGTAGATAATCATCCTGATAAAATAAGCAGTGGGCACTTTTAGTTATCCATTCCGTTATAGTTGCAACACTTACTAATCAGATACAAATAGCATGAGATAACCCCAAAACCCAGCAGTTGTTGGTACTTTTATTTAGCCATTCCGTTATAGTTGCAATACTTACTAGTCAGATACAATGGTCGCAAGCGACCACCCAAACAAGCAATTGTTGGCAGTTTTATTTAGCCATTCCGTTATAGTGAGGCTGATTACTAGTCATTATAAAGTCAAATTTATAGCACTACTTTAGTTATAGTTGTCTATGATCGAGATACTGTGCTCCAAGTCGTCCATAATCGCGGACACGGCTTTCAGAAAGTTTACCTGAGGTGCACAAATAGCAACACACTCGATCAACCTTGAAAAACCAAATCAAAACCAACGAGGCTTTCACGACAAAGCAATCACAGGATTCAGAAATATTTCAAGGCCACCCCATTGAGTACACCCAATAAAGTTAGCTGACTCAGACGGACTCAAGGTTTGCGTCAATGGTCAGAACGACGGGAACCCAAAATCGGGCTTATCGACATCGCGAAACACTCCGCTTCCCTAACAGTACAGGTGCTCTCGCACAATCGTAAATAAAGCAGAAAGCATGGCATAAGTACAGATAGTAAATAAAACCTCAAACTAGTTTGTGGCCCCAAGAAATAAGAATGAATCAAGCTCGCTCAGGGGTCCCATAATCCTCCGGATGTGGATAGCGAATATTCAAGGAACAGTATCAAGTACTGGGTCCTACGTGACACAAGTGGACGGTTAACAACCAAATAACATCTATTGCCAACCTGTGCCTCTGCTTACCTACTTCAATTTTAGTTGTTAAACAGTAATTAAAGTTATGATCATCTCCATCAATAAACACACGGCCATACTCCAACAACGGAGGTACTTGGCGACACGCACAAGATTTGAGCAAGCGACTACGCGCAAGTCCAACTATCTACCAAACAACAGGTAATAGGGGTGTCCAAGGCAATATAAGGCTGCAAGGGATAACACGGGTACGAAAACTAGAGCATCGCAACACAGATAGCAATAGATCAACAGGAGGGAAATAAATACTATAAAAGTAAGATAGGTAGAAAGGGGAGATGCTACGAAAACATTGCCGAAGGTTCAACCGAAGATCGGGTCGATACTCGCATCAACTCAACGGCCTTATCCGCGAAGAAGCAAAATACTAGAATAAACACCGGATGCGCTATTTAATACTACGCAAAAGATCGGGCATGATGCATGTATGATGTATGACATGGCAAGGGTGCGATGCAATTGGGCAATATTAAGTGGAACCGGGGTCCCGACATTTAATTAAACGGTTCAAGTTATTTATCTACCCCGCAAATTAAATGTTGTAATAACAGGGCAAGATAAGTTACCGGTTCGCTACACAAATTTAAATGAGGCCAATATAAGACTAGATTTGCCCGCATATGGGCCCCATATTTAATTATAAGGTGAATCGGCATAAGGCCCCCAAACCACAGACAAATATGCATGCATGAACAATTTAATATGCAACAAGATATATCATTTATAAAATATAGGGGTTTAGGGTCACACATGGGTTCGTCGATCTTGGGGTTCGCCGAGGGTTCGGGGTTGGTCTCAGGGTTCGAGAGGGGAAACGATGAAGTTCGGACTCGCGATGGCGAACTTGAGTAGATCGGGTACCGGGGTCTTCGGCTTTGGGAAGTAGATCTTGTCGCACGAGCGTCAATGCTTCCGGGAAGGAGAACTTGTCGTTCAGGGTCTCGATGTCCGGGGTGAAGTACTTGGCGTCCCCGAGGAAGTACTTCTCGTATCCGTGAAGGGGATCATGTCGGTCCACGGGGTCGGGCTTCGAAGCCAGGAAGGAGTACTTGGCGTTGCCGAGCGGAAGTCTTGGTGATCCTCGGGTCCGAGAAGATCTTGTCGCACGGTGTCCGGGTAGGCGAACTTGTCGGTTCCGCGGCTTCGACACTGGGAGATCTTGGTGTTTCGTGACGGAGAACTTGGTGCTCCGCGGTCTCCGGTTCTGTTTCTAAGATGTTCGGTGTTCGCGTAGAAGATCTTGTCCATGGTCCTTCTAGTGACGTTCGGGTTCGGCTTCTCGCATCAATCATCGGGTGGCTCCCTCATCGGTTGGTTCTTGGGGAGCACCAAAATCTTCATTCTACGACATTGATCGCCATATGGAATTAATTTGCAGTGCCATCACACTACTTCACCCATCTTCACAGCACCAAACCACAAGACGACACGATGCAAAACACAACAAAGCCTGGACAACAATAGGGGAGGCTAACATGGTCACGGACGACCTGGGCGACATGGATATGGAGTCACAAGTTGCTGCCTTGGATGCGTGCAAGGCACTGCAAGAGGAGAACCATGGAATCTCGTCATGTGTGAGCGCGCCGACACGGTCATAGCCAGAAGGAGGGTGTCCCTGAGCGGTATGGAGGCGGCCAGAGGAGATCCCGGTGGTAGCCGCGGTCGTAGGTGGCGGCCGGCCCGAAGCGGCAAGGGCGAGCGAGGCGGAGGCGGGGTACAGGGGCGAGGGTCGTGCGAGGGCAACGGCGAGGTCGAGCACGCGTGGCACGGCGGCAGAGGATGGCGAGCTCGCGGCAGCCGCTGGAGGGTTGACGACGACGAGGGCCACACAGGGCATGCGAGGTGGGAACGGCTGCTGGTGACTGCAGATGGAGGCGAGGCCGACGGGCAGCGGGGGATCGAGGGAGGCGGCTAGCGGAGGGGGCGACGGCCGGCAACGGAGAAGCGGCGCGGGGCCGAGGAGGAGGAGACGGGCGAGGCAGAGAAGGAAGGAGGCGGTGGCGGCGTCAGAACGGCGGCGGTGGCGGGCGGCGGAAGGGCGATGGAAGGGGCTAGAGCTCGCAGCGGCGGAGGCGGTGGGAGGGAGGAAGAACCCGAGGCAGGGAGGGGCACGCGATGGTCGAAGGGCATCGCGAGGTGGAGGCTGCGCCTGTGCAGGGGGGCGGCGACGGTTGCCAAAGGGGATGGAGAAGGCGTGTCGTGGTCAGGAACTCGCGAGCAAGGAGGAGATCGGGGGGATGCGGGGACCCATTCGGGAGGAAAAGGCTGGCGGCGGGGGTCTCTTTGCAAAATGCCCAGAGAGGGTTGGTGGCCACCGGGAGCGTGCGTGCGTGAGTTGTGTGCCTGGCGGCGGCAGCTGGGAGTGGAGGGTTGAGGAGGGTGTGGGGAATTAGGGTTAGGATGCCTGGGGGTTGCCAGCTGGGCCGAATTTGGCCTGGTTTGGCTGCCCCCACAAGATAAAATATGTGTTTTTTTTCTTGTTTTGTTTTATTTAAAAACATTTTGAGAAATACTTTTTGAACAAATAATTTGAACAGGACCACAAAGTTTTTAATATGAAAGAACTGAGAGAAGTAATGTAGAAACAGAGATAGGGTTTGAATGAAAATACTTTTAGACACAAAAACATGCATGATGACATGATGATGCACAAAGTAAAACAACACGCGATTTTCTAGTAGTGGTTTTACCCGGGGTGCTACAACCTCGGGTGCAGAAACCTATGCCTTTTCCAGGTAAGAAACACAAGTCAAAGGAGGAGGAACACTACAACAAGTTTTGTGAGTGGATGAAACCTTTATTATTGCAAATTCCTTCGACTGATGCTATTAAGTTGCCTCCTTATTCAAAGTATATGAAGGATATTATCTCTAATAAAAGGAAGATTCCTAATGAGGAGATTTCTACTTTCCTTGCTAATTACTCCTTCAATGGTAAGGTTCCAAAGAAACTTGGTGATCCAGGTATACCAACTATTCCTTGCTCCATTAAGAATAATTATGTTAGAACTGCTTTATGTGATTTGGGAGCTGGAGTTAGTGTTATGCCTTTTTCTCTCTATAAGAGACTCCAGCTAGAAAAGTTGATACCAACTGATATATCTTTGCAAATGGCTAATAAGTCAACTATTATTCCTGTTGGTATATGTGAGGATGTTCCTATTCAAGTTGCTCATAATTGCATGGTTTTAACTGATTTTCTTGTGCTTGAAATGCCTGAAGATGATAATATGTCTATTATTCTTGGGAGACCTTTTCTTAATACTGCAGGTGCTTTATCAATTGCAATCAAGGAAAAGTAACATTCAATATTAATGACAAAGAGCACACTGTCTATTTCCCCAAGAAGGTTATTAAGTGCTATTGCCTGAATTCCATTGAAAATATTGAGAGCATCAAGGTTGGAGAAATATATTGTCCCATTCCACAAGAAAATTTTGAAACTATTATGATTGGGACCATTGCTATCAAGTATGAGGTAACATAATCACCTTGTGGAATGCAAAGTTTTGTTTCATATAAGATTGTTTTGGTAACAAGACTTGATCAACCTTGTTAACAAAAGGATTTTAGTGAACAAAACAATGTTTTCATAGTGGTTATACTTGCTCACTTTTATTTTTCTTCTTTCCAATCTTTGCTCTTAGTCGTGCCTAACTTAAAGGCGTTAAAGAAAAGTACTTGTTGGGAGATAACCCAAGAGTTTATTTGAGTCTTGGAAGTTATTACTTTAGTAATGACCTCTCCTTATCCATTTTTGTTTGATTTTTGTGCCAAGAATGACCTCTAATGAGAGGGAAGTAAGATTTGGGGAGTTGCTGTCCGGAAACAGATTTCTGTCCTCCATCATAAAAATTCGTGAGGAGTCTCTGTAAGTCGGATTGAGCTGAAAATTTACGAATAAATCCCCCAGTATGTTAGATAACTTTCGTTTGTGCAACACTTTTTGATTTGAGCAACATAAGGTCTTAAAAAAAATCAGTTTCTACCTGCTGATTTGTTTTAACAGATTTCTGCCATTATTTGCATTTGCTTCTTATTGATTCCTTTTCGGGTTCTTTTTGGGAAATTGAGCTTTTTGAAGGAGTTGCTATAGTAGCTTGTGTTTTTAATGAAATGTATTGCTGTTCCAAAGCTTTGCCAGAGGTCTAATATCTTTTGAATACACTAATGTTGCTAATGAAGATTGTGTGAAGTTTTTTATGAAGGAAAATTTTCAGGTGTAAGGAAAGAATGATGTAATTAGATGAAGAATGGACAAAAGCTCAAGCTTGGGGGGAGCCACTCTGTGTCACCCCAAGAATTAATCAAGAGGTACAAGCGTCAAAGCTTGGGGGTACCCAAGGCATCCCCTTCTTCATCAATAAAAATCTTAGGTCTTTCTAGACACTTCGTTTTTATTGTTTCATGCACAGTTGTGTTGTTCTTGGAGCGTCTTAGTTTTTTTTTGGTTTTCTTTTGCTTCATTTGGTTTTGCGTTGGTTGCCTTCTAAAAAAATTGAAAACACCAAAATATTTGTTGTTCTTCTCTGGTTTTGTGAGTTCTTTGCAGGGTTCAGCCGTCCTCAGTGGTTTTGGTTTCATGTTAATTATTCAAGTCACACAAGTGAAGGGCAATAATGAAGATTAAGACAACTCGAGGTGTGGTAAGAGGCTAGTAACAAACTCTATTTGTTTCATTTTTGTACATATACTCATCATTGTGAGCATGCTTAGCCTGTTTGTGTAAGGTGTATGTCATTATGGATGCTTAGTAGTTCTTGCTTGTCTATGATTAGCTCCAGCTTGCTAATAGTTTGTAGCATGTCATATGAATGTTTGCTTGCATTGTTTTATTCATACTTTGGTATGATATTGTGGTATCCTATTCTGACTGTTCATGTGAATCGACTTGGCACATGCTTGACTAATCAATAGTCAGTAAGCCTCGATGATTTATTTTGCCTCAGAGTTCTTGTATCACTTTCATGCCATAATTAGTCATGTTTTGTTGCAAGCATGATTATGACAGCTATTGCTCTCTCGTTTGTCGATCCCTCTCTATTGCTAGCCTTCACTTGCACTGAGTATGTGCTCTACCTATGCTTCCAACTCCCCAAAACCAATATTGCCAGTTGTGTCCACCATACCTTCCTATTAGCATCATTTGCTATTTCTGTGCATATTCCATGTGCCGTGTTTTCTTCCAAAATAAAATGTTTGTCTATTTTGAGAAAGTTAGTTAGTAAAGCTTTCACGAACTTTATGGCACACTTTATTCCTCGCGCTTAATAATCTTGAACCATTGTGACTAGTCCATGAAAGTTATATGCTTGCTTATTATATACTGGGAGTTAGTAGAACCGTGCTGTCACGGGGAATGCTTTCAACACTTTTTGGATATTTCATCCAGTTGATTCCTTGCTCTTTTGTTTATGGATGTCGACAATGTGAAATAAAAGGGGAGGTTGTGAGTTCATGGAGTTTATACATTGTGTTAGAGAAACGCCTGGGCTGCTAGCATAAGCCATGCTTAATCATGGTGGAAACTTGCAGCATCACTATAATGAGCATCTATGAAGCATCCTCAATAAAAATCTATGCATATGAGATGCCCATTGTCTGCTTGCCTTGTCATTTTGGTTATGGGAAAGCTCCTGTACCATGTGCAAGGGGTACCCCGTTGGCGGTTCTCGATGATATGCATGTATTTACAATGACAAGAACTTTCAGGTGACAAAAGTTGAGTAGCATGCGGAGCAGCCCTCGTACTCAAGGGACTTGAGATTATCAGCCTATGGTCTGTCAAGCATATGATTCAGAATGGACCTCACTTTTACCTTAACCACATGAAGATGCCTATGATAGGGGCAATGAGAGCTCAAAGCTAATGAGTACCTTCCTTTCAGCATTAGGAAGCCTTTCAAACCTTCACAAAACCGTTTTCACAATTTTGTTGAGTCACTACTTATTCTATGAGCACCTTCTTGAGAGCATAGTTGTAATTCTTGTGTTTGTTCCAAAACTTGGTTAACTATGTCATGACTTTGATGCTTGTATCTCTGATATCTTTATCTCTAGTCTTCATGTGAACTTCAGAGGTGCCTTGGCATTTATATTGTGCTCTTCAAATAAAGGCAAGCGAGATACCACTCTATCATACCTTATTACGAGCATTGCAATGTTGCTTGTGTTTATGTTTCATGCTACTTATTATTATTGAGTTGGTTTCTCTTCATAGCTTGCAATGACTATTGAGTAGACTTGGTTGCATACTCCTTATTATGAATTGTCTAAGCATATACTCCTGTGCTGAGAATATTTACATCATATGAAGCAAAGTGTTCGTGAAAGTTCTTTTATCACACTCAGTTTTCAACTGAATTGCTTGAGGACAAGAAATAAGCTAAGCATGGGGGGTTTTATACGTCCAAAACGTATCTACTTTCTCGAAAACTTTGCTATTGTTTTTCCTCTATACTTGTGTGATTTGGATACAATTAACACGGACTGATGTTGTTTTTAGCGGAATTACCTTGGTATCTTGTTTTTGTGTAGAAAATGAACTATCAGGAAAAATCCCGGAAAATATGGCAAAAACTATTTCTCACCAGAAGATCCACGGAGCTAGAAGTGGAGAGGAGGCTGGGGGCTCAGACCCCACCAGGCGCTGGGCCCTGACCCGCTGGAGGGGTTTGGTTAGCCCAGCCCACCGAGCCCGCACCTGGAGGGGGTTTGGCCACCCCAGGAAGCTCCTCGGCCTCCCTCCGCACCTATAAGTTGCCTTCTGACCTAAAAAATCAGGGGGGTTTGATAGTTTTCCAGAAAGAGTTCCGCTCCGCCGCCGCCACCAGAAACCAAGATTCGGATCCAGAAACTCCGTTCTGGCACCCTGCCGGGACGGGGAATTTGGAGAGGATCATCGCCATCGTCATCAACCACCGATGTTTCCCTCATCCATGAGTGAGTAATCCCCTGCTATAGGCTTGGGGATGGTAGGGATTGGATGAGTTCTATCATGTAATCGAATAAGATCTGTTAGGGCATAGTGCCTAGTATCTCTATTAGTGCTATTTGACTTTGTTGCAACTTGTTGTGCTTAATGCTTATCACTAGGGCCCGAGTGCCATGATCTCAGATCTGAACTTATTATTGAATCATTATGATAGTATTGTTTGTGATCTTATCTGCAAGTTGTGTACACATATCATTGTCTAGATCCAAACGCCCCAAAGTGACAATAATTGGGACAACCGGAGGGGATGGCTGTGGTGTGAGGATCACATGTGTTCACGGAGTGTTAATGCTTTGCTCCGGTGCTCTATTAAAAGGAGCACCTTAATTGCCAGTAGTTCCCTAAAGGCCCCGCTGCCATGGGCTGGCTGGACAAAAGATGTTGTGCAAGTTCTCATTGCGAGAATGTATGACTATATTTGGAGCACATGCCTAGGATTGTTTAGTACTTGGATGCTTGTTATTATTTATCTGCAATGCCCTAGTTCTTGAAGTTACATGTTTAGACTCGTCCATGCAACGCCCGTCCATCCATCCCTATGCCTACTGCACTCGAATCGTACTGTTGCCATTACTATTACTATTGCTCATGTTTCACTGTTGTTGTTTCTATTGCTTTGCTGTTGCTACTACCAAACTGTTACTACTGATAAACTTCTGTGAGAAAGAACTATTTCCAAGTGTAGCTGAACTAGAAACTCAGTCGTTAAGGCTTGAAAGTATTCTTTGGCTCCCCTTGTGTTGAATCAATAAATTGGGTAATACTACCCGCGAAGACTGTTGTGATCCCCTATACTTGTGGGTCATCACCTGCCTCGCCTCTTCGCCTATAAGAAGCCCCCGATACCAAAACCCTAAGTACCCAATCAATCTTCCATGAAATAGTCCATAGCCGCCGCCACCATCGTCCCTAGATCGGGGGATCTGAAGCTCTTCCCGGCACCCTGCCGGAGGGGAGATCATCTCGGAGGCCTTCTTCATCACCATGCCAGCCTCCGATATGAAGCGTGAGTAGTTCCACCTTGGACTACGGGTTCATGTAGTGGCTAGATGGTTGTTTCTCCTCCTTTATGCTACCATGTTTAGATCTTGTGAGCTCCGTTCATGATCAAGATCATCTATTTGTAATCATGCATGTTGTGTTTGTGGGGATCCGATGGATATTGAGATTACTATGTCAGATTGGTTAATGGTTCTATCTTATTGATTCTATCATGTCTGTGTTGTTTGTGATCTTGCATGCTCTCCATTTCTAGTAGCTATCTTGGCCAAGTAGATGCTAGTGACTCCAAGAGGGAGTATTTATGCTCGATAGTGGGTTCATGCCTCTATTTAATCTGGGGAAGTGACAGAAATCTCTAAGGTTGTAGTGGTGATGTTGCTACTAGGGAGAAAACAACGGTATCTTGTTCATGACCAAGTGGATTGTTTACCTTACACACTTTGCTTAAAGCAGTTATCCGTTGCTTGCAACTTAATACTGGAGGGGGGTTGGATGATAACCTGAAGGTGGATTACTAGTCATAGATGCAGTTGGATGGAGGTCTATGTATCTTGTTGTATTTCCCAATCAAATCTCATAGGATCATGAAGGTCTAGTATTGCATTGTTATGCCTTGCTCTGTCCTGTCAATTGTCCTGCTGTAATTTGTTTACCCAGCATGCCATGTTTGTTTATCTTAAGGAGAACACCTCTTGTGAACTATGGACCCCGGTCCAATTTTTACCATTGATACATCTTCCATTGTTACTGTTTACTTTCTGCAAACCACCATTACCTTCCACACCATACAGTTAATCCTTTATTTTTAGCAAAACGGTGAGATTGATAACCTCACTATTCGTTGGGGCAAAGTCTTGAGTTAGTGTTGTGTAGGTTTCCAAGTTGCTTACAACACCTTTGGGATGTTTCCTTCCTCCTACTGGTTCGATAACCTTGGTTTCTTTCTGAGGGAAGAATTTTTGCTGTGCTCATCAGACCTTCCTCTTGGGGTCTCCCAATGAAGCTCTACATTCATCTGAGCGCATCAAGACCCGCCGTCGTGAGTAGCACCAGCACGAGCAACACCCCCACCGCCGTGAGTGGCACCAGCAGGACCTCTACCCCACTCTCTTGAATCTCCCCCAGTGGATTTGACGGCCAGTCGAGGTAGAGGAGGCGGTGATCCCTTCCCTGCAGACACGGGCAAGGTCGAGGAACCTCCATCGCTGGCGGGGTGGACGCGGGGCGGGATAGGCGTGGGGCAGGAAGGCGCAGGGCGGGTCAGGCAAATGGGGCATGATGACCCACAAGTATAGGGGGTGTATCGTAGTACTTTTGATAAATAGGAGTGTCGATCCCAACAAGGAGCAGAAGGTGTTGACTAGTGGTATGGAGCACAAAATCTCTATAAATACTTAGCAAACGGATTTTTAGGTTTTTTTTGATAAAGCAAAGAAACAAAGTGAATGTAATAAAGACAATGAACAACTGCAGCAAGTGGCCCAATCCTTTCTTAGCAAAGGACAAGCCGGTGTAAATACTTATAAGGACCAAACGTTCTCGAGGACACATGAGAATATTGTCAAGTGCTTTCACTTCAAATAGCTGAGTAAACTTCTTTGGTGTTGTAAGTGTTGTGTGGGTGAACCTGTGCTAATGTACCGACCTTACTTGGACTAACACATACTTTTGATTAAACCCCTTGCAGGCATCCACTATTACAGGAAAGCAATTAAGATATAAACCTAACCATAGCCTTAAACTCTAATAAGATCCTACACTCCCTTGTGCAATGGTGTCCTAACGGGGGTTCAGGTTTCTGTCTCTCCGGCAACCCCACGATTAGTAGCCAAATACACAATGCATTCCCCTAGGCCCATAAATGGTGAAGTATCATGTAGTCGATGTTCACATGACACCACTAGAATAATAGCACCACAACTTAAATAGTAAACCATTGAATAATATCTCAACACACATCCACTACTAACAACATGACTTCTCCCATGTCATCAAGACTAAACGAACTACTCACAAGACATCATATGGATCAAGATCAAAGATGATATGGTAATGGATAAAAATCTGAACATAAACAATAATCCAAGCATCAACTACAACAGTAATCAATACCGGGAAAGTTTCCCCTAAGAACTATGCAAGTATTCAACACAATTGTTACAGCGGGATGGACTGGTGATGATGGTGCTGGTGGAGATGATGGTGTGTATGATGATGATATTGATGAAGTCTAGCTTGATGATGGTGTTTATGGCGACGATCTCCCCTCTCCGGGAAGGAATTTCCCCGGCAGAAATATATCTACTGGAGAGCTCTATCTCTCTTGGTGTTTTCCGCCCCGCAGAGGCGGTGGAATCTTTTTGTGGTCGCTCCCCGTGTTTTAGGGTTTCGAGGAGAAGATATAGGCGAGAGGGCGGAGCTGGAGGCCGACCAGGTGGGCCACACTCCTGTAGGCGCGACCCAGGGGTGGCCCGTGCCTGGGGGGTGTGGGCCCCCTGTTGTCACATCCCAAGATTTTCCAAATCTTGTAATGTGAAAATAAATGAATAAAATAAAACTTTGTTTGATTTTCAGGGCCAGAAGAAACTTTTTGAATTCCAATAGGAATCTTCAAATCTATTTTGATCAATTAAATCCTAAAGGAATTTAAAAACATAAAACAATTAACAAAGGAAAATAAAATATTTTGGAAATACTATTTTGGATCTTTTAATAAAAGATTTGGCTTTCAAAAGAAAAAGTGGATTTATAAATAAAGATTATTCTATTTAGCCAAATTAAACCTTGACCAATATTTTGAAATAAATGTTTTGTTTTGAATAAAAATAGCAAAGGTTTTATTTAAATAAAATAATAAGGAATTAATATTCAAATTATATTTAAATAAGAGGTTTTACCATTTTAATTGAAACATAAAAAACTTATTAAATTATTTAAAATAAA
Source organism: Avena longiglumis (assembly GCA_030063025.1). Taxonomy (NCBI): domain Eukaryota; kingdom Viridiplantae; phylum Streptophyta; class Magnoliopsida; order Poales; family Poaceae; genus Avena; species Avena longiglumis. The sequence continues at coordinate 18,564,808 of CP125978.1, read as the reverse complement.
TTTTCTAAATATTTGATATTCACAAATAAAACCTAAGGTGTTGGAATTCAAATGAAGATTTTATTAAATAAATCAAACCATATTAAATAAATAAAGGACCCTTTTATTTATTTAATAAATGGATCTTAAAATGTTATTTTTATTTGGTTTTGGTTCATGTTACTAAACAGAACTAATTTCAAAGTACAAAGTTGAGTGGTTGTTTGAATCAAATTGAGTTTTGTTTGATTGTTTGAAATTCAAAACAGAAAACAGATATAGAAAAAGAAAAGGTTACAGAATAAAAAAAATGGATTTGAACCCAGCCCCGCCGGCCAAGCCCAGGAAGCCCACCAACCAGCCCAGCTCTTTTCCCCGAACCATTTTCTTCACCGCAGAAAAAACCCGCTAAGCAGCTGACAGGTGGACCCTCCCTCTCACTCCTTTTCCCACTGACGATGGACCCCGCTCTACTGTTTATCCTCCTCACCCGCTGACCAATTCTTTCCTCACTCCGGCTTCCATGACGATTGCTCGTGTTCAATTCACCTAAATGACGACTAATTCCGAGTGATGATGCTCGTAAACTCGCCTCCCTCCTCTCCTTTCCTTCCACCATCACACCACGAGCCCTGTGGTGTCCACAATTTTGCCCAGCCTCACCGCCACCGACGAGTTCCATGTCAAATTCGGCGAGCCCCGACCTCTCCTACCTCCTAGCTCACACCATCTTGATCCCCATCATCTCACGCACCTGCCCTCGCCTCCGTTCGCCACGCATGCCCCATGCCTCGCCTCGTCTTCGAAAGCGCCACCGACGGCCAGGTCAACTCGACGAGCTCCTGGTAATCCCCGACCGCCCCTCCTCTCTAGTTGACACTATCATACTCCCTTCCCGCACGTGTCTACGCTACCTGTATGCACCGCGTGCCTTGTAGCCTCGTTCCGACAACAACCGAAAGCGTGCGACGGAAGGTGAACTACGGCGACGATTAGTACCGCCCAAGGCGCCTTCAACCGGGCAAGCAGGTTGAGCATCCGTGCCTCGGCGATCACCGTGAGCCTCCTCCTCTCTCGCTTCCTGTTAGCCGAACTCCACCGCCGTAGCGCCACCGCCCTGCCGCCAGCCGCCCATCTGACGAGCAGTGGTAGCCGTTAGATCTGGATCGACGAATCGATAGATTACTTAAACATCAAGTACGTCCTCCGACCGCGATCGATCAGATCCAACGCCCACAGCCGCGATCCACGCGCATAAGCGAATAGAAACGTTCCGCGTGTCACCTATCTCGTTTTAAAAGAAATTTGAATCTGATTTAATTGCAAACTTCAAACCCTTATAACTTGATATCTACACGTCCAAAAATTGCAAATTTTATGTCGTTGGATTCAGGAGAGCAAGCCCTAGCCAACTGTGGAATTAGTTTAGCCAATAGTATCTGTTAGTTTGCTTGATTTTGCAGATTCTTATGAGAGCTTATTTAGAGTATAAAAATTGTTTAAAATTGAATTTAGGGTTAAAACCTTTGCAAAATGGATTTATGTGACCTTACTGACCCTAGGAACCAACCCATGGTTTTGAAAATGAAATTAGAAAATTTTAGAATGGATTAATTGAATTAGTCTATTTCTAGCTAAATAAAGATAAGGGTTTTATTATGAAAAAGGATTTTGGAATAAAAACCTTGGGAAAATATTTTGATTCAAAGCTACTGAACCAAAACACCAAGACTTGAGAGTTAGGAACTTTTGGTGAGAAACTTAAAGATTTTGATTTGATAAAATCATCTTCCCATCATATAAAATATTGAATGGAATTTTAAAATAGTTTTTGGGCAAAACCCTCTAACTAATGACTTTGCCATTTTGGTAAATGACCAATTTGGACCTTACAAAGTTTAGAAACCTAGTGAAGACCATCCTTGCAATAGAACCATCCTTTGCATACTTATGCATGACTTAGTTTCCTTCTTGTCTTGTGTGTGTGATTTTGTTTGAGTAATGGTGGTTTGGAATGTTAGTTGATTTGGTGTTTGCTTGATTGACTTGTAGTGAAATTAGCAAAGTGTGAGACTAGCAAGATCCAGGAGTAAATCCTCATTCCCTACCAAAAAGGCAAGTTACACTATCATACAAATGCCCTACTATTTTCATTATACTTAGTGGATTATGAAAACATGCATGAAAAAGATTTCTTTATACTTATGCTATGCTAAATCCTAACAGGATTCCCTATACACTCCTTAGTGAAAATATTGTAGTTGTACATGCTTAGCCATACTTTATTTTGAAAAGAGATACATGATGAGATTTTACAAAGGTTGAGAAAAGGACTTATATTTTACATAATAAAACAAGGACTCAATGAACCACCTAGGTGGTGGACACTTTAAGTTTTGGAGAGGGTGGCAACAAAAGAAACCATGTCTATGGGATTCCCTTTGTGTTGTGCTCCAAAAGAAAACCACCTAGGAAACTTAGAGATTGAACATGTTTCTCCAATTGTGGCTTTCGTGTGCAACCACATGCTATTATGGCTCTGGCTTAGTCAACTACATTAGGAAGACCCATACATTGTCTTTAGTTACCGGACATGGGGATCCGAATGCTTCATGGGGCTGAAGACAAGCTAGCAATGATGTATGGGAGGACCTTTTGGAAAGACTTCACACACTCTCGGTCTGCCGTACTCCATCTTGGTGAGCACTAATCCAGTAGGCCACTGGTGGCAACAAGATGGGATTGTGTCATGTGGGTAAAGTGTACTCCTTCTGCAGTTAATAAAATCTAAGTACTTAGCGTGTCCCTGTTATGGACAATACTGAGCAACTAAAGTTTGAACTATGGGAAATCTCGACATTCTAACTTCTAAAATAAAAACTTGATGCCCTTGTGTGTCTACCAAGGAATTCAAAGAGATTTTGTTAAGCTTGTTGCACTTGGGGTTACCAAGGTGCTCAAGGGCATGATGTACTTGGGGGTTACCAAGGAACTCATGAGATTTTAAAACTTGTTGCACTTGGGGTTACCAAGTGGCTCAAGAGATTTTGACAAGGACTTGAACACTTGAGTTTCTACCAAGGAGTTCAAGGGATTCTTGGAAAAGAGATTTTTCAAAGGACTTAAAACCCTTTTTGAAAAGATAGGATAAAATAATGCTTTATGCAAATAAGCCTTAAACTCTACTTAGCCAAATATGCAATTAATGATAGGATCCACTCTTATTATACATAAAAGTGAAGCTTGCCAATACAATTCAAAATGTATTGACCCTTGTGGTTGTAACTTGTAATGTTGCAGGTTGATTGTTTTTTTTAAATGAAGATTGTTTGATTGACTAGGACTACAAAGTCTACAACCAACATCTGCCTGTGGCATTTTGAAGATGAAGGACCCATGACTATAGTTATTCCGCTGCAATGTAATGTAATAGCCAAATGAGCTATGTATGATGTAATAGAATTATGTTATTCCTGGTTATAAAGTTATAATATGACCTTTGTATCTTGATATTACATCTTAACTGTGGATGCTAGCTATTGATCCAGGGACTAGCATTGTAAAACACAGGAGGACTCTACCTTATTAGGTTGGGACCTCTACACCTGTGGCCCATCTCCGCCTCCCCTTCTGGCTTCCTTCGTCTTCTGGGAAAATATGATTTTCCATAATTTTTCTGGTATTTTTATGATCTTCACGAAATTGCATCAAAACACCTCTTTTTTCCATCAGAATCCTGACTCTGGCAGTTCATCCTTCAAGAATCATCCAACATGCAAAAACAGAGGAAAATACATAAGTAACATCTCTTAATAAGAAATATATCAATGAATAGAGGAAAATTATGATATAGAATGGTGATGCAAATTGGACGTATCAACTCCCCCAAAGCTTAGACCTTCGCTTGTCCCCAAGCGAAAACTGAGATCAGTAAACATGTCCACAGGTTTATGGAGTGAAGTGTCGATAAAAGAATACGAACAAGAAGCATCACACTTACCATTACATAACTCATATAAGAAGGAAACTCAACATGATATAACTTATCTTGCAAGAAGTAGAGGAGTCACAATACAGATGCATAAAGATAAATCATAATTGGAATTGGTAAACTTTTGTTCTTGGTCAGAGAATAGCTGGCAAACAGTTTCACAAAAAAGCTTTTGAAGAATTTTTACAACAGGAGTACTCTTTGCTCAAACATACAAGGTTTTTCACAATGATGGCTTTCAAAGTAATACTCAATAGATAAGAGTCTTGTGCAAACAAGGAAGATAGAGAACATGAGTGAATAAAACATCATATGAATGCTTGAAACACAACAACTCAAATGCTTGCTGGAGATAGAGAGGAAGTAGGTTTACTGACTCAACTTAGAAATAGGAGAAAGGTCCCTTCATAGAGGGAAGCAAGGATTTCAAGTTCATAAAGAGCTTCCAAAAGATTATGGTACTTACTAGCTTTGATCCCTCATTGCCCCTATAATAAGCATATTGAGGTGATTAAGGTTAAACTGAACAAGGATGGAGTATATACTTGACGAAATATAAGTTGGCAATATCATGTCCCTTGAGTACGAGGGCCGCTCCTCATGCTACTCAACTTTAGTTACCGGTAAGTTCTTGTCATTGTAAGTACATCTGTATAATAAAGAACCGCCAATGGGGTACCCCTTGCACATGATATAGGAGCTATCCCATAATCAAAATGACAAGGCAAGTAGACAGTGAGCATCTCAGCGATATTTTTATTTGCTATTTGCATAGGTTTTTATTGAGGATGCTTCACAGATTGCTCACTATGGTTATGCTGCAAGTTTCCACCATGATTAGGCATGGCTTAGGCTAGTAGCCCAGGCGTTTCTCTAACACACATACATAACTCCATGGACTTACAAGCTCCCCTTTTATTTCACACCGACGACATCCGCAAACAAAAGAGCATGATATCAATCGGATATGTATCCATAAGTGTTGAAAGCGTTCCCGTGATGACAAAGTTACGCTTAATCCCAACGTATAGATGCAAGCATATACAACTTCGATGACACAATGGTTCAAGTTTATTAGGGGCAATAAAATAAGGTGTGCCATCAAGTTCGTGAGAGCTTTACTAACTAGTTTTCACATAACAAAATACTTTTTAATTCGAAAGATAGATGAAGCTTGAGAATTTGCTTGGAATATCAATGATGCTAATAGGTAGATATGGTGGACAAAAATGTTACAGGTTTGGTTCAAAGGGATTGGATGCATGAGAAGTATGCCTTCTCAAAACAGGTTTTTGGCTAGCAAGGGTGGTTAGCAAGCAAAAGAGTTGATAGAAACAAGCAAACCTACAAGTGATAAAGCCAAACATGCAATCTTCCTTGAAGGCACAAAAGATCTTAAATAAAGAATACTAAGCTTATGAAACAATCAAGAAAGAAAACAAATGATACAAAATACATGTAAGCTTTTTCTATTTTCCTTTCAAATCTCATAAAGTGTTGCTATTGACTAGAGCTCGGTTTGCCAAAACCAATTTAGATCTACTTGATGCTCCCAAAGTGATACCAATACTAATCAACAAGATCAATCATATAATAGAGATTGCAAACTAAAATAAGAAGTGCAAAAAGTAAAAGATGAAACTTCTCATTAATATTCCATAAAGGCACTCATACCAAGGGATACATAGATAATCAACTAAAGGAGAGATACTTCCACAATACAAACCAACCTATAAGATAAATCCTCTACCAAAGATATGAATCTAAAAAGGTAAAAGATAAAAGATAATGATGTGATACCACGACACTCCCCCAAGCTTGGAACAAGCCAAGGCGATGCCAAACCTGATGACGAATTACTCCTTCGGTGGTGGTGTTCTCTTGATAAGCTCTTCAATAAGTTCCCTCAAATCCTCAATCTCGAAGGTCAGAGTACGAATCAACTACGAATTTTGCTCAATGCGGTTCATGATCATATCAGACCGAGAGCCCTAGTCCTTGTTATTCTTTCCCCACTCTTCCTTCTTAGTGTGCTCCTTCCCTACATGGTTAGAGTGAGGCAGATCCCAAACCGAGGGCAAGTTCCCTTTGGGCACCTATTGGTATTGTTGCTCATGTATAAGAGTATGGAAAGGATTCTTGGTACGTGGAGAACGTGACCGTGGAACGAAGACAAGACGTGGAGGTTTCCCTCCTGTAGACATTTGTGTTCTCCTCCTAAGCTTGGTAGGGTTTGCCACCACTCCAATGCTTGCGACGGTAGCGCGAGTGTCCAGATGCTCATCCTCCTCCATGGCTTCTTCATCCCCTACCAAAATATCCTCCTCCTTGGGGTTTTTAGGATCATCTTTCTCGGGCTTCTTGCCTTTGTCGTTGGCGCAGACCATGGTGCTCTAAACTTTGAGAATATTTCCTCATAGAAACAGATCGAAACGAAAACATGACAAGAACACAATATACGAACCTCGGGGGATCCAGGGATTTATATATTACGAAGTTTCAAAACATAAGGAATGTAATGGTGCGAAAACGAGGCGGAGACGGAGCTCAGGGGGCTCACACCCCCTCCAGGCGCGACCAGCTGGGGCCCACGCCTGGGGTGGGTGTGGCCACCCCGGACTCCGTTTCCTCCTCTGTTTCGTTTCGTAACCTTCTGTATGTAATAAAAACATCAAAAATATAAAAAGATTAGGCTTTCACGAACCTTTTGTTCTCACCACTTTTACCTATTCAAAGACGAACTCTGTAGATTCTGGTGTTTGGTTTCTGATAAATTCTTCCGGAGTCACCATTTGAATAATATCAACATCTTCGTTATAATAATCTCCAGCAATATAATGTTTTAGTCTTTGACCATTCACCACCTATGTTGTGTCATCCTTCAAAGAAGATATTTTAATAGCACATGAACGATATACTTCCTTAATAACAAAAGGCCCTTCCCATTTTGGGAGTAGTTTCCCGGCAAAAAATCTGAGACGAGACCTATACAAAAGAACTTTCTCACCAATATGGAACTCCCTTTTGAGAATTCTCCTATCATGCCATCTTTTTACTTTTTCCTTAAAGATTCTAGCATTTTCATAAGCTTCACTTCTCCACTCATCTAAAGTACTCAAGTCAAGCAATCTTTTCTCACCAGCAAGTTTAAAATCTTTATTCAATTCTTCCACTGCCCAATAAGCTTTGTGTTCTAATATAAAGGCAAGTGACAAGCTTTCCCATTGACCATTTTTTCAGGAGACATCCCCATAGGATTTTTATAAGAGGTTCTATAAGCCCATAAAGCGTCATTCAACTTTTTAGCCCAATTTTTCCTAGATCTATTAACAGTCTTCTGCAAGATAGATTTAATCTCCCTGTTGGAAAATTCTACTTGCCCACTAGTTTGGGGGTGATAAGCTAAAGCAATTCTATGGTTAACATCATATTTAGCGAGAGTTTTCCTAAAACCACCATGAATAAAATGAGAGCCTCCATCAGTCTTGAGATATCTAGGCACCCCAAACCTAGAAAAAATAACATATTTAAGAATTTTTAAAGATGTCTTACTCTCACATCCCAAGATTTTCCAAATCTTGTAATGTGAAAAATAAATGAATAAAATAAAACTTTGTTGATTTTCAGGGTGAGAAGAAACTTTTGATTCCAATTGGAAACTTTTAAAACCTATTTTATCAAATAAATCCAAAGGGATTTAAAAAGATAAACATTTAATAAAGGAAAATAAAAATATTTGAATTACTATTTTGAATCTTTTAGTAAAAAGATTTGATTTTCAAATGAAAAGGTAGAAATTTAAATAAGGATTATTTTATAAGCCAAATTAAAACTTGGCCAAGCCTTTGAAATAAAATATTTCTATTTATTAAAAATAGTAAAGGTTTATTTAAATAAAATAAAAAGTATTTAATATCCAAGTTTATTAAAAATGAAGGTTTTGCTATTTTAATTAAACATCAAAACTTATTTATTTATTTTAAACAATTCTTTTTAAGTATTCCTTATTTTCAAATAAAACCTACTGGTTGGGTTTTGATAATATTTAGATTTCAAAAATAGAATTTTTGAATAAATCAAAATCTATTTGATTAATAAACAAGGTCTATTTATTTAATAAATAATGGACCCTAAAATAAAAATATTTTTTTTTTGGGAATTGGTTTATGTTGTTAAACATAACCAAATTCAATTGCAAAGTGTGGTGAATGTTGAATTAATTTGGATGCTTGTTTGGTTGTTTGAAATTTCAAAACAGAAAATAGATTTGGAAAAGAATAAAACATTCAGAAGGAAAAAAAATGAAAATAGACCTGACCCAACTGGCCAAGCCCAACAAGCCCAGTAGAAGCCCAGCTTCTTTTCCACGCACAGCGTTTTCACGAACCCGCACTGCAGTGGTGACCGGTGGCCCTTCTTCCCCACTCCCTCGGCCGGCAAGGACCCACGCAGCTCACTCCTTCTTCCTCATGACGACGCCTGCCGTTGCAGCCATTACTCGGCGATCAATACGCGTTGATTCCGCGATCACATTTGCCGTGACTGCACCCTATTAACCGCCCTGGCCTCCTCTCCATTTCCCCTCACGCGCCTCCCTCTCTCTGCCCCCAGGCCGACGGAATTTCGAGCCGCACTCCCACTGCTCCGACGAGCTCCCTCCTCGATTCCGGCCCAACCTCACCACCCCTTGCCTCCCCAGGCACGGCGTGACCCCCACTCCAGGCTTCTTTCCATCATCCGTTCAACCGCGGGCGCCCTAGAACCTTGGCTTCGACGACCTCTGAGCGTCGCCGCGTCTGCTTTCTTCTCTGGCGAACTTCCCTGGTAAGAACAGACCACCCCACGCCTTCTCGATCACGCACGCGTCATCGCCTTGACCTTGCGCATCTAACCATGCTCTCTGTTTGCCCCCTTGTGATCGGTAGCATCGACCCCGACCACGAACAGGACCATCTGACGACGACGACTCCGGCGAGCGATTACTCCCATCCACGTGCGCCCCTTGCTTCCTCGAGAGCACCTTGAGCACCACCACGACCACGCGTACACGGTGAGACCCTACCCTGTCTTCTTTGCTTCCTAGAACCGCCGCAAGCCCACCGTCCGAGCGTGCACCGCCGTCTGCCGCCGCTAGCACCGCCAGTTACTGGTTGAGCAGCTGTGAGCCGTGCGATGCAAATCGTCTGGCTAAGAATAGAACCTAAGCGAAAGGGTATGGATCATTCTGCGCCATGCGATTAAGTGAAATCCAATGCCCCGCAGAGCACGATCCGACCGAAGAGGTACCAGCCAATAACATCGCGACGCGTGGCCAGCCTTCGATTTAAAAACAGATTTGAAATCAGATTTGTTGCAGATTTTGAAACCCTTGTAACTTTTGATCCACACGTCCAAAAATTACAAACTTTATATCAATGGAATCAGTGGAACAATCCCTATCCAACCATGCAATGTGTTTAGTAAAAAGGTTCTGTTAGATTGTTTGTTTTTGCAGAAATATTTGTATCATAGTTTAAGTTATAAAAATTATTCCAAAATTCTTTTAGGGTTGAAACCTTTGCAAATTGGTTTGTGGTGAACCTACTGACCCTAGGAACCAAGCCATGGTTTTAAAAATGGATTTTGTGAAGTTTAGGAATAAAAACTTAAATTAGCCCATTTCTAGCCAAATAAAAATAATGATTTTGCTATGAAAATGTTTTTGGAGTAAAAGCTTTGGGAAAATGATTTGAATCAAAACTACTGACCCTAAACACCAAGTTTTGAGAATTAACAACTTATTTGGTGAACAACATAAAGTTGTTGCTTTGATAAAAACATTTTTTACCACATAAAATAATGATTGGATTTAAAAATGGTTTTTAAGATAAAACCCTTTTGCAAATGACTTTGCCACTTTGGAAAATGACCACTTTGAACCTTACAAAGTTTAGAAGCCTAGTGGAGACCACCTTTGCAAATAAAACTATCGTTTGCATGCTTGCATGCATGACTTAGATCCCATTGTTTTATGTGTGTGAATTGTTTGATTGATTAATTGGTTGGAATGCTAGTTGATTTTGTGTTTGCTTGGTTGATTTGTAGTGAAGTTAGAAAAGTGTGAAACTAGCAAGATCAAGAAGTGAACCATCATTCCCTACCAAAAAGGCAAGTTACACTATCATCTATAGTCCTACTATTTTCATTATACTTAGTGGATTTTGAAACATGCATGAAAAAGAATTTCTATACTTATGCTACGCTAAATCCCAATAGGATACCCTATACATTCCTTAGTGAAAACAATGTAGTTGTTATCTGCTTATCCATGCTATATTTTGAAAAGAGATACATGTTGAGATTTTATGAAGTTGAGAAAAGGACTTGTGTTTTTATATAATAAAACAAGGACTCAATGAACCACCTGGGTGGACAAGGATACTTTGAGTTTTGGAGAAGGTGGCAACAAAAGGAACCATGTCTATGGAAATCTCTTTGTGTTGTGCACCAAAAGAAAACCACCCAGGAACTTAGAGATTGGACATGTTTGTCCAGTTGTGGCTTTCGTGTACAACCACATGCTACTTATGGCTCTGGCTTGGTCAACTACATTGGGAAGACCCATGCATTGTCTTCAGGTTACTGAAAATGAGGAACTTGGAATCCTACATGGGTACTGAAGACAAGCTAGAAATGGTGTATGGGAGGACCCTCTGGAAAGACTTCGTCACATTCTCAATCACAAGATCTCCATCTTGGTGAGTACCAATCCAGTGACCTGGTGGCAACAAGATGAGGTGTGACATGTGGGTAAAGTGTACAACTTCTGCAGAAGATAATAAAATCTAAGTACTTAGCCCTGTCCCCGGTTATGGACAATACTGAGCAACTAAAGCTTGAAGCTATGGGAAATCTCGACATTCCAATTTCTAAAAGAAAAACTTTTAAGTGACAACAAAATACTTGATGCACTTGGGGCTTTACCAAGGAGCTCAAGAGGTTTTTGATAAAAACTTGAAGTACTGGGGGTACCAAGGATCTCAAGAGATTTTGACAAAGACACTTGGTGGATTCCAAGGAGTTCAGAAAAGATTTGACAAAAGATCAAAACCATTTCGAAAGATAGGATAAACTATTGCTTTATGCAAATGATCCTAAAACTCTACTTAGCCAAATATGCATGTAATGATAGGATCCACTTATGTTCAACATAGTAGTGAAACTTGCCAATACAATTCAAATGTATTGACCCTTGTGGCTGTAACTTGTAATGTTGCAGGTTGGATTGATATTAGTGAAGTTGATTGATTAGGATTACAAAGTCTACAACCAACATGTCTGCATGTGGCACTTTGAAGATGAAGGACCCCATGCTATAGATATTCTGCTGCAATGTAATGTAATAGCCAAATGAGATATGTAAGATTTAATAAAATTATGTTATTCCTGGTTATAAAGTTGTATTATAACCTTTGTTTCTTGATATTACATCTTAACTGTGGATGCTAGCTATTGATCCAGGGACTAGCATTGTAAACACAGGGGACTCTACCTTATTAAAGGTTGGGACCCTTACAGATGGTATCAGAGCATTGTGTTGCCTGTAGGATTTGTAAACCTAGGATTGGACAAAAACCCTTAGAAAAATAGGAGTTGTATTTGTTCCAAAAACTTATTTACAAACAATCTTGTAAACTCTTTCCCCAACCATTTTGGTTTTGACTCTACATCTCTTCTATTTCAAACTTGATGGAAAAACCTACCCCATGGACAAAGACTACACCATGTGCAAAGGACTTCTTCAACATCTTCAACTCTAATGACTTCAACATCTTCAGCATATTCACCAAGGACTTCAACCAAGGTTGTCACTAAGGAGAAGTGAGACAAGAAAACTTGCCCAAGATTTGGAGACTAAAAGAAACACAACTTAGAAGGAGCCTACATCACCTTTAAAGTCTTGTGACCAAAGTTTTCCCAAAGAAACCATGATCTCAAGTAAGAAGAATCAACCAAGAAAGATGGAAAGATCACAAGTGAACCATATAGATGGACCACCATATTTTAGTTAAGACAAACTCACCAACTTATGTGGTGTAACAAAAGTATTTTTGGTTGCCTAAGTATATGCATGAACTTTGTTGTTTGAGTGAAATGTTTGGCTTGAGATTGCTTGCACATTGCTTGAGTGAATTTTAATGTGTGTGATTAGAACTATTTCCTTAGAAATATCTTGCCTATTCTAATCTCCATTCAACCCAAACAGATGACTACTCCAAGAGACTCCAACATCAAGGTTGATGACACCAACACCAACCAAGAGGACAGCATGAAAGAACTCATAGCAACCCAACACCAGTTGAACCAAATGACAGCTCAATTCAGAGCCAACACCAGTGGGGAAGACCCAACCCTGCAAGGATTTTTGGAAACTCAAGCCCAATTTATGCTTAAGGTGACTGATCAAATGATCAACATGGAAGACAACTATTCCAAAAGAGTTTGTGACAACAAGGATGACAAAAATGTTATTCTAGATGGAGCCCCAGCTTGCATTATTTGTGGAGACAAGGATCATACCTCCAAGGAGCATGGAGATCAATGCCCCAATTGTCAAGAGAAACATCCAGATGGCCAATGTCCCACCTCTCGAGCTACTTGCTACCTATGTGAAGGAAACAATCATGTCCCTATCCAATGCCCCATCTATTCCATTGTTGAACAAGGGAAACAAGATGGAGTGCAACAAATGATTGCAAACTATCCAGAAGGATCCAAGTCTACCAAGAAGGTTGATGACAAAGGAAAAGGTCCACTTATACCTCCATGCAAAACAACCCAATTCAAAGGACCAAAGAAAGGGCATATGAATTATCCAAAGAGCAATAGAAGGTCCAAGAAACATGTAGACATTCCTACCTATCAGATAACATATGAACAACATGAACTAGATGCACTCCTAGCTTTGGAGAAGCCCAAAAAGAAAAAGAAGGACAAAAGCCATGTGCAATGTCATCGTTGTAAAGAAATGGGACACTATTCCAGTGAATGCCCAGAGAACCAGAAGTATAAGGAAATTGGCCAAGTGTGGTGCAACAACTGCAAAGAGCTAGGCCATTATGCAGCAGCTTGTCCACAAGAGACACGTAAAGAACTCAAAGATATCAACTGTTTCAATTGCAAAGAACCAGGACATTATGCAAGCAATTGTCCATAAAAGATGAAGAACAAGTTAAACAAGCCTATGAAGGATCTCAACCTTGGCCCATGAGTCAAGAGTGGAAACAAAGAGCACTATGCAGATGTTTGCCCAGAAAAGTTTCCCCAGGATCCCAAGAAGGCCAATATGTAATTTTGTTTGAAATTTTTAAGGGTGGTAGAACCCTAGTTGTTTTGAGCCTACTTGTAACCCTAGCTTTCCCAAATCTGGAAGATTTATTTTAAAGTGGCTGTCACATCCCAAGATTTTCCAAATCTTGTAATGTGAAAAATAAATGAATAAAATAAAACTTTGTTGATTTTCAAGGTGAGAAGAAACTTTTGATTCCAATTGGAAACTTTCAAAACCTATTTGATCAAATAAATCCAAAGGGATTTAAAAAGATAAACATTTAATAAAGGAAAATAAAAATATTTGAAATTACTATTTTGAATCTTTTAGTAAAAAGATTTGATTTTCAAATGAAAAGGTAGAAATTTAAATAAGGATTATTTTATAAGCCAAATTAAAACTTGGCCAAGCCTTTGAAATAAAATATTTCTATTTGATAAAAATAGTAAAGGTTTATTTAAATAAAATAAAAAGGATTTAATATCCAAGTTTATTAAAAATAAAGGTTTTGCTATTTTAATTAAACATCAAAACTTATTTATTTATTTTAAACAATTCTTTTTAAGTATTCCTTATTTTCAAATAAAACCTACTGGTTTGGTTTTGATAATATTTAGATTTCAAAAATAGAGTTTTTGAATAAATAAACAAGGTCTATTTATTTAATAAATAATGGACCCTAAAATAAATTTTTTTTTGGGAATTGGTTTATGTTGTTAAACATAACCAAATTCAATTGCAAAGTGTGGTGAATGTTGAATTAATTTGGATGCTTGTTTGGTTGTTTGAAATTTCAAAACAGAAAATAGATTTTGAAAATAATAAAACATTCAGAAGGAAAAAAATGAAAATAGACCTGACCCAACTGGCCAAGCCCAACAAGCCCAGTAGCAGCCCAGCTTCTTTTCCATGCACAAAGCGTTTTTCACCTGAACCCGCATCCAGAGTGGTGGCAGTGGCCTTCTTCCCCCACTCCCTCGGCGGGAAGGACCCACGCAGACAAATTCACTCCTTCTTCCTCAGCAGACGACGCCTCGTTGCAGCCATTACTCGGCGATCAATAGCGTTGATTCATGACCGTTACTTCGCCGTGATCGCACCCTATTAACCTCCTGGCCTCCTCTCCATTTCCCTCGCGCCTCTCTCTCGCCCCGACGGAATTTCGAGTCGCCTCCTTTGCTCGACGAGCTCCTCCTCGATTCGGCCCAACCTCGCCACCTTGCCTCCCCGAGCACATGACGTGACCCCACTCCCGAGGCGCTTCTTTGCATACCATCCGTTCAACCGGCGCCTACAACCTCGGCCGGCGACCTCTGGCAATTGCGCGTCACGCTTTCTTCTCCGACGAACTTCCCTGGTAAGAACAGACCACCCCGCGCCTTCTCGATCACACACGCGTCATCGCCTTGACCTTGCGCATCTAACCATGCTCTCTGTTTGCCCCCTTGTGATCGGTAACGTCGACCCCGACCACGAACAGGACCATCTGACGCCGACGACGACTCCGGCGAGCGATTACTCCCGTCCACGTGCGCCCCTTGCTTCCTCGAGAGCACCTTGAGCACCACCACGACCACACGTACACGGTGAGACCCTCCCCTGTCTTCTTTGCTTCCTAGAACTGCCGCTAGCCCAACGTCCGGCTGAAGGCGTCATTGCCGCTAGCGCCACGCCGATTCTTGGTTGAGCATTGTGAGCCGTGCGATGCAAATCGTCTGGCTAAGAATAGAACCTAAGTGAAAGGGTATGGATAATTCCGCGCCGTGCGATTAAGTGAAATCCAACGCCCCGCAGAGCACGATCCGACCGAAGCGGTACCGGCCAATAACATTGCGACGCGTGGCCAGCCTTCGATTTAAAAACACATTTGTTGCAGATTTTGAAACCCTTGTAACTTTTGATCCACACGTCCAAAAATTACAAACTTTATATCAATGGAATCAGTGGAACAAGCCCTAGCCAACCATGCAATGTGTTTAGTAAAAAGTTTCTTTTAGATTGTTCGTTTTTGCAGAAACATTTGTATGATAGTTTAAGTTATAAAAATTATTCCAAAATGCTTTTAGGGTTGCAACCTTTTCAAATTGGTTTGTGGTGAACCTACTGACCCTAGTAACCAACCCATGGTTTTAAAAATGGATTTTGTGAAGTTTAGGAATAAAAACTTAAATTAGCCCATTTCTAGCCAAATAAAAATAATGATTTTGCTATGAAAATGTTTTTGGAGTGAAAGCTTTGGGAAAATGATTTGTCTCAAACCTACTGACCCTAAACACCAAGTTTTGAGAATTAACAACTTATTTGGTGAACAACATAAAGTTGTTGCTTTGATAAAAACATTTTTCACCACGTAAAATAATGATTGGATTTAAAAATGGTTTTTAAGATAAAACCCTTTTGCAAATGACTTTGCCACTTTGGAAAATGACCACTTTGAACCTTACAAAGTTTAGAAGCCTAGTGGAGACCACCTTTGTGTTGGAGATATGCCCAAGAGGCAATAATAAAGTGAGTTATTATCATATCTTCACACTTATGATAAATGTTTACATACCATGCTATAATTGTAAGGCGTCTAAACCGGAGATCTAGAGTAGAAAGTAAAGCGTCTATGGGAGGAGCCCTGCCCCTCCTTTTATGGGAGGGAGGTCCCTGGCGCGCCAGGGGAGGGAGGGAGTCCCTCCCCAAGTCGGCCTTGGGCTGGCGCCCGAGGAGTCCTACTCCTCCTCGTTGGTTCAACTCCTCTTGCTTGTTTCCACGTTTCTTGTTTTGGCGGTTTGACTTTCAAACTGGACATTTGACTTTTCTGTTTAGGATTCAATTTAATCCTTTATTTGGGACAACAATAACACTTAGTACATGATGCAATCATTCAATGATCAATGACACATTCATGTACCCTTCCCCAGTCTTGGACAATCCGGAACCTTCTAGAACATTCGATGAAAACACGAATCATTCCCGAACTCAAACGGGACTTTCCTTATATGAATCTTATTCTCCGGACCATTCCGGATCACCTCGTGATATCCGGATCCCATCCGAGACTCGAACAACATTCGGTCTCTTTCTCATAATACCATAACTACTCAAACAACGTCGAATCCTTAAGTGTGTCTCCCTACGGTTCGTGAATTATGCGGACATGATCGAGACACTTCTCCGAACAATAACCAATAGAGGAATCTGGAAATTCATATGGCTCCACATATTTCTCGATTACTTTGCGATCGAATGAACCACTTACATACGATACCAATTTCCCTTTGTCTCACGATATGTTACTTACCCAAGGTTATGATCGTCGGTATCTCTGCATACCTAGTTCAACCTTACTGATAAGTACTCTTTCTCGTTCCTGATATGTGATCCCTTGTGACCAAGTCACATGCTTGCAAGCTAATTGGATGACATTCCACCGAGAGGGCCCAGAGTATATCTATCCGTCATGTGGATGGACAAATCCCACTCTTGATCCATGTGTTTCAACCAATACTTTCCAACACTCAATGCCACTTTTATAGCCACCTGTTACGGTGTGGTGTTTGATGACATCAAAGCATCCATCCGTAAAGGTGATATGCATGATCTCATGGTCGAAGGAATTAGGTTACTATGTATCGTAAAGCATATAGCAATTGAACTATTGAAATGACTTGATCTTTATGCTACGCTTATCTATAGGAGTATGTCCATCACATCATTCTCCTAATGATATGATCCTGTTGTTAATAACATCTCTATGTTCATGATCAGGAAACCATGATCATATATTAACCAACAAGCTAGTTTAACAAGAGGCTTTACTAGGGACTCTTATTTTAGTTTACAAATCACACAAGTATTAATGTTTCCGGTTAATACAATTATAGCATGGTATGTAAACATTTATCATAAGTGTGAAGATATGATAATAACTCACTTTATTATTGCCTCTTGGGCATATCTCCAACAGTCTCCCACTTGCACTAGAGTCAATAATCTAGTTTCAAACCTTTGTGTATTCAACACCTATGGCTTTACGGTGTTGTATGTACACGATTGCTAGTGGTCAACTGATCTCCGGATCTGACACTTCCGTCCGTGTAATTGCATGTCTTTGCGTCTTCACGCATCACTCATTCTCTAATGAGATGGCTTTGTATAAATTTGGTCTTTCGTGTGACCTTTAGTTCTTTGGGGTTAAAACATGTTGATAATATTGTCGCACAATATATCTTCATAGTATTATCCCTCTGTGAACTACACCTAGTTTGATAACAAACTACTTGACACAAATGCCCTCTTTTACTGCTATAATAGCAGTCATATACTTAGCCTTTTGTTGTAGTATCTGTCACAATGTCTTAACTTTGGAACTCATCCAAATCCATTATGGAACTCACTTTCCATTATATTGTGCCACCCTTAGTTTAGATTGAGATAAACTTAATTTGTACTTTGCGACAAAGCTAGTATCAATGTAGTACTCTTACAATGAACTAACTATCTATTTGTCACTTTTACAAATAATATACTCTTAGTTCTTCCAAAAGATCATAAGAATATCCTTACTATTGTCCAATGATCATCTTACAAATCATTACGTATATGCTCACAACATTTAGAGCATAGGACATATCTGATTTGTACATATCACAAGATGATTGATATAAATACTCTTTTGTGATTTCATACATCAAGTATCAATCTATACTTGATTATTTATTTCACTTTACCAAATGTCAATACACTTGAATATATCATCAACATTGAACTTATTCAATCCTTTACGTGCGACAAGAACCTCTCTTGTAGTTTCTATATTGAACTCATTCAATATCTCGTCTATGTACTTCTGGCACAACCATATTAGCATCTATTGATGCCTAATATTTGGGTTTTGCCTAAGTCTTTCATCGGGATGAAATTCTTAATATGTGTTAATAAAAGATACATCTTTTCTAATCAACAATATGTCCTCCACATAATGTATTAGAAATATGTCTTAGCGCTCCCACTTAATTTCTTGCAAACGCAAGCATCTTCATTGTCTCTGATGAAATTAAACTCTTTTAACAGTTTCATCATAGTGAAGATTCCAACTCCGCGATGCTCACTTTAACCATTGAAGTTTGCATATGCTTTTAGCATCCTTTGAATTAACAAAAACCCTATGGACCGTGTTAAGCACATGTCCTAGGTAACGATTCTATTAGAAGAACTTGTTTTGTTTATTCAACTACCATATAACAAATTATATGTAGTGGTTGCTACATTAATCCGTCTATACTAAATATCACTATGACAGATCAAATCTTGTCATAGTCAACCTTTGAACATTGTTGTGAACTCTTTCCCAACATGTCGACTATTTCATAGATGTGCAACATCCATGTCTATTTATTTATAGATCCAAACACAACTGTAAGGTCTTACACCTTTCTCGAGGGTCCTTCAAGTTCAAAACTTGATTTCTCGTATGGAACTATCACGGATTTTATGGCTTCAAGCCATTTGACGAGTCGGGCCCATCATCGCTTCTTTGCATGTAGTCGGTTCATTATTCTCAAAAAAAATGATTCAACCCTCAAATCTTGGTATTTGATTGTTTATCCGACCTACTTGTTTCAATAGGAACTTGGATCTCCGTGATCACAATCTTTGCGGCACGTGAGCAATGAGCATTGTTTTGCCTCCTAACACTTTTCGGTCTTAACAACTGCACATATAGCTAAGGTTCTTTCAACCTTATCAAAGTTCTATTGTCCTCCCACTTAACTTTTCACGAAAAAATTCCTTCTCAAAGAAACTTGACGTTTTAAGTGACAAACACTTTTGTCTCTGGTGTTATGGAGGAATACTTAACAGTTATTCGAAATAACATACAAAGACAGGTTTATCCGACTTTGGTTGCAAAACATCTTTCTTATGCAAAGCATACCAATGTTTAAGAAATGACGACTTGGGTTTTATCCCAAACCATAACTTTATATGGTGTCATTTCAACGGATTATGACGGAGCTCTTTTCAGTGGAAAAACGGTAATCTCTAAAGCTTTTAATCTTTAAAATATAATGGCAGTTTTTATGAATTATACCTTTGATCTTACCATGTCAAACAAGGTTTAATTACATACCTCGACGCCCATACCCTTATGGTGTTTCGAAATGCAAATCCACGGAACAATTCCTTAAATCTTAGGTATTATGCTAAACTACGTAACTCAAATATCTCCTTTATGATCTTATCATAAACTATTTATATTTTTGTTACAATGATTTTGCACTTCATCTTGAAAGTCCTTGAACCTTTCAAATGTTTCACACTTCATCCTTATTAAGTAAATATTCATATATTCACTCAAATTTTCGGAGAAAGTATATGAAGTTGAAATCCATCGCTTGACTACACATAACGGACTTGACAACAATATGTACAAATTCCAATAAGCTAGTCTTTCGCCCTTTTGGCCTATGAACGAAGTTTTAATTATCTCTAGGAAAGTTTCACAAGCCATTTGATCAAAATCAAAAGACTCCAAAATTCCATACATATGGAGTTTCTTCATGTTTTCTTTCCAATATAATTTAAACGCGATGTCACTTCCTAAGTGATCTTTTCAATCAATTTGTCTTTCGACATCTTTAGCATTAGCTTTATGGATGTGATTTTTCCAACGAGATTTGTGAATCATCCATCTTTTATGGATTACGCAATTATTTGAACAACCCTTTTGTTCTCATAACACCGATAAAACAAATCTTGAAGGCAAGCTTTGATGTTTAACGAGCAACACAATAACCCTTTATTTGTTCTCGATGAACATCATCACATATTCTTTTGCTAATTACTTAGGCCATCGTAGTTCATGAATTACATTGTTTTGTATGACAATTCATACCAACAAATTCAGTATCAAATACTTAAGAACCACATTGTTTAATAAGCAAAGAATATAGCCATAACATGTATATCATCTATATACTTGAATTGAACAATTCTAATCTTTTCTTTTCTGCCATATATTTATGAGATTCTCTTTCAGTATTTCCTTTTCTGTTTGAAAGAATCTATCAATATCAATAGTGGAGTCATACATATGACACATAGTCCAAAGCGTGTATAGTTAAATACCAATGTCTTTGGACTTGCACCTTGAAGTAGATCACCATCATCAAATGTTTGGTGTTCTTTCAAATTCCTTTCTTTAGCAATCTCTTAGTGTAGTAAACATTTTACCTACATCAATTATTCATCCTTATCATGGAATCTTCCATGATCAAGCTACTATTAGCTTATAACGATGAATTATGAGTATAATGTTGTTATCCAAAACCTTTTGGAGGATTAGGACAACAAGTGTCCACAACCTTTCGCAAATTCTCATCAAATATGAGAACATGACTTTAGCCATATTATACTCTATCATGTTGCAACCAAAACTTCGTTTCAGATATCACAATATCTTCAACAAATCATGGTTTCTGAAACAACTCTTTCAGATCCTAGATAACCTTGATATTAAGACAATCCTTTGAATATCAAGAATCATGAAGACAAACATGATACTTATATACTAACATTGGAATTGTTACTCTTGTTTTAATACCAATTATTAAACTTCATCGAGTAACCAGAACTTACTGAAAGTTTGCAATAGGACTTTTAAACTTTAGATTAACACTTCAAAACAATACGATACCAGTTCGTAAAGTAACTAACCAGAATTCTATAGTTCTATCATCTCAATTATAACTAAGCACAAGGTGGTAAACGAATGCCAATGACTACAACAACTATGCAAATTCACTTTGATTTAGTTTATGATAAATTGAGTTCTAATTAATAATTAAATTAATCGGTGAACTCCCACTCAAAACAATATCTCTCACATTGTTTTAGTGATCACACGAACCAAATCCACCACATCAAAACCGATCATCACGAGAGTTGATATAGCTTCAATGGCGAACAATCAACATGTTCATCATATCTACTATATGACTCATGCTCTACCCTTCGGTAATCCGTGTTCCTGAGGCCATGTCTGTACATGCTAGGCTCGTCAAGATCAAACCTTAGTTTCCGCATGAGCAAATCTGGCTTGCTCACGTTGTATACACTTGTAGAATCTAACACACCCGATCATCACGTGGTGCTTGAAACAACAAGCTTTTAGCAACGTGCCAACTAAGGGTGAACACTTTATGATTTGAAATTCATGTGCATGAGGATCATCTTATAATGCTACCGTGCCTACTAAGCAATACAAGATGCATAAAGGATTAACATCACATGCAATTCAATATATATGTGATATGATATGGCCTTTCTTCTTCGTGCCTCCGATCTCCATCTTCAAGCACGAACATGATCTCCATCATCACCGGCATTGCATCAAGGTCAATGGCGCTTCTCCATGGTTGTCGCCCACCGGCTTCAACTATTACAACTACTTTGAATAGACACGCGGTCTTAACATAATTTAAAAACAACCATATGGCTCCTGGGTTGTCGACTTACAATAAGGAACATTGCATACATCAAATATAATCACAATCATGGCCATATCACATCAGACACCCCGCAAAACAAAGTTAGACGCTTCTACTTTCTTTGCATATTTTACGTGGTTTGGGGCTTTCAATAAGTGTCGTTCTAACTTTAACAAGAACCACAACATTGATACTAGCATTGTTGATCACCCGTTGTAAATTGGATCTTAACTATGCTAGGAGAAACATGCACCATAAAGCCACTTATGCAATACAAGTTACATGTCAAGCGTGGAGCAAGTCTCATGAACGATGTCATGTAAGGTTAGCCCGGCCTTCATCCCAACATACCGCAAGATGCAAAGTACACAAAAGCAATCTACAATAAAAGCATCAACGCCCACAATGACCATTGTGTTCTACTCGTCAACAGATCTACATATAGACACGGCTCGATACCACTGTAGGGGTTCGTAGCATGGAAAACAAAAATTTTCTATCGCACAAACAAACAAGCCAAGATCTATCTACTAGATTGTAGCAACGAGTCGATAGAGGAACTCACCCTCGAAGATTCCAAAGTGGTTAACGAGGCGGATTCTCGTGGGTGATGTAGTCGACTCTTCCGATCTCAAGATCGTAGACGATCCTTCCGTATACGTTCCCGGCGCTCCGCAGTCGGTCACACGTTCGATTACTCGGAAGACCTTCCTCTCCCTTGTTCCAAAGAAAATGGAGGTTGTAGCACTCTCCTCGCGATTCCAAAGACAACGGCGTGGTACCTAAGTAGAGGGAGATCCCGAGGCTTCGCCAAGCCGCGGTATGGTGGAGCTTATGAGAGAGAGGATTAGTGGCCTAGTAATTAGACACACCAATTAGAGGGCTCTAAACCAATTAGAAGGCTCTAAACTGTTGGCTAAAGCAATTAGAAGCTCTAAACCAAAACAGCTCTAAACCGAGATCTAGAGTAGAAAGTAAAGCGTCTATGGGAGGAGCCCTGCCTCCTTTTATGGGAGGGAGGTCCCTGGCGCCAGGAGGGAGGGAGTCCTCCCAAGTCGGCCTTGGTAGGCTGGGCCTGGAGGAGTCCTACTCCTCCTCCAGGTTGGTTCCAACTCCTCTTGCTTGTTTCCCACAGTTTCTTGTTTTGGCAGTTTGACTTTCAAACTGGACATTTGACTTTTCTGTTTTAGGATTCAATTTAATCCTTTATTTGGGACAACAATAACACTTAGTACATGATGCAATCATTCAATGATCAATTACACATTCATGTACCCTTCCCCGGTCTTGGGACAATCCGAACCTTCTAGAACATTCCCGATGAAAACACCGAATCATTCCCGAACTCAAACGGACTTTCCTTATATGAATCTTATTCTCGGACCATTCCGGATCACCTCGTGATATCCGGATCCCATCCGAGACTCAACAACATTCGGTCTCTTTCATAATACCATAACTACTCAAACAACGTCGAATCCTTATGTGTCTCCTACGGTTCGTGAATTATGCGGACATGATCGAGACACTTCCGAACAATAACCAATAGAGGAATCTGGAAATTCATATGGCTCCCACATATTTCTCACGATTACTTTGCGATCGAATGAACCACTTACATACGATACCAATTTCCTTTGTCTCACGATATGTTACTTACCCAAGGTTATGATCGTGGTATCTCTGCATACCTAGTTCAACCTTATTCTTGATAAGTACTCTTTTCTCGTTCAGTGATATGTGATCCCTTGTGACCAAGTCACATGCTTGCAAGCTAATTGGATGACATTCCACCGAGAGGGCCCAGAGTATATCTATCCGTCATGTGGATGGACAAATCCCACTCTTGATCCATGTGTTTCAACCAATACTTTCCGAACACTCAATGCCACTTTTATAGCCACCCTGTTACGGTGTGGTGTTTGATGACATCAAAGCATCCATCCGGTAAAGGTGATATGCATGATCTCATGGTCGAAGGAATTAGGTTACTATGTATCAGAAAGCATATAGCAATTGAACTATTGAAATGACTTGATCTTTATGCTACAATCTAGTAGATAGATCTTGGCTTGTTTGTTTGTATGCGATAGAAAATTTTTGTTTTCCATGCTACGAACCCCTACACTTTGCAAATAAAACTATCTTTTGCATGCTTGCATGCATGACTTAGATCCCATTGTTTTATGTGTGTGAATTGTTTGATTGATTAATTGGTTGGAATGCTAGTTGATTTTGTGTTTGCTTGGTTGATTTGTAGTGAATTTAGAAAAGTGTGAAACTAGCAAGATCAAGAAGTGAACCATAATTCCCTACCAAAAAGGCAAGTTACACTATCATCTAAAGTCCTACTATTTTCATTATACTTAGTGGATTTTGAAACATGCATGAAAAAGAATTTCTATACTTATGCTATGCTAAATCCCAATAGGATACCCTATACATTCCTTAGTGAAAACAATGTAGTTGTTATCTGCTTATCCATGCTATATTTTGAAAAGAGATACATGTTGAGATTTTATGAAGTTGAGAAAAGGACTTGTGTTTTTATATAATAAAACAAGGACTCAATGAACCACCTGGGTGGACAAGGATACTTTGAGTTTTGGAGAAGGTGGCAACAAAAGGAACCATGTCTATGGCAATATCTTTGTGTTGTGCACCAAAAGAAAACCACCCAGGAACTTAGAGATTGAACATGTTTCTCCACTTGTGGCTTTCGTGTACAACCACATGCTACTTATGGCTCTGGCTTGGTCAACTACATTGGGAAGACCCATGCATTGTCTTCAGGTTACTGAAAATGAGGAACTTGGAATCCTACATGGGTACTGAAGAAAAGATAGCCATGGTGTATAGGAAGACCCTCTGAAAGACTTCGTCACATTCTCAATCTGCCAAGATTACTCCATCTTGGTGAGTACCAATCCAATGACCCTGTGGCAACAAGATGAGGGTGTGACATGTGGGTAAAGTGTACAACTTCTGCAGAAGATAATAAAATATAAGTACTTAGTCGTGTCCCCAGTTATGGACAATACTGAGCAACTAAAGCTTGAAGCTATGGGAAATCTCGACATTCCAATTTCTAAAAGAAAAACTTTTAAGTGACAACAAAAGACTTGATGCACTTGGGGATTTACCAAGGAGATCAAGAGGTTTTTGATAAAAACTTGAAGTACTTGGGGTACCAAGGATCTCAAGATATTTTGACAAAGACACTTGGTGGATTCCAAGGAGTTCAGAAAAGATTTGACAAAAGATCAAAACCATTTCGAAAGATAGGATAAACTATTGCTTTATGCAAATGAGCCTAAAACTCTACTTAGCCAAATATGCATGTAATGATAGGATCCACTTATGTTCAACATAGTATTGAAACTTGCCAATACAATTCAAATGTATTGACCCTTGTGGCTGTAACTTGTAATGTTGCAGGTTGGATTGATATTAGTGAAGTTGATTGATTAGGATTACGAAGTCTACAACCAACATGTCTGCCTGTGGCACTTTGAAGATGAAGGACCCCATGTTATAGATATTCTGCTGCAATGTAATGTAATAGCCAAATGAGCTATGTAAGATGTAATAAAATTATGTTATTCCTGGTTATAAAGTTGTATTATGACCTTTGTTTCTTGATATTACATCTTAATTGTGGATGCTAGCTATTGATCCAGGGACTAGCATTGTAAACACAGGGGACTCTACCTTATTAAAGGTTGGGACCCTTACACTTACCATCAGCGCTATTTGTAGGTATGGCGTCTACCCACTTTGTAACATAGTCAACAACAACAAGAATATGAGAGTACCCTTTTGAAGGAGGAAAAGGACCCATAAAGTCAAATCCCCAACAATCAAAAGGTTCAATAACACGAGAATAATTCATAGGCATTTCATTGCGTCTAGAAATGTTACCAACTCTTTGACATTCATCAAATGATAAGACAAACTTCCTTGCATCCTTGAAAAGGGTAGGCCAATAAAATCCAGATTGTAAAACCTTTTGTGCAGTCCTATCCCTAGAATGATGTCCTCCATAAGCACTGCCATGAAATTTTCTCAATATCTATTGTTGTTCAAATCCGGGAACACATCTTCGCATAATACCATCTACTCCTTCTTTATATAAATGTGGGCCATCCCAAAAGTAATGCCTTAGATCATAAAAGAATTTCCTTCTTTGCTGGGCTGTAAAGGTTGGAGGCAAATACTTGGAAACAATAAAGTTAGCATAATCAACATACCAAGGACTCTCATGCGGGCTTACCCTTATTGCAACCAATTGTTCATTTGGAAAACTATCATTAGGCAAAGGGTCAAAAGAAATGTTTTCCAAACGAGATAAATTGTCAGCAACATGGTTTTCAGCACCTTTCCTATCTATAATATGCAGATCAAACTCTTGTAAAAGCAACACCCATCTA
This sequence comes from Avena longiglumis, assembly GCA_030063025.1. Lineage (NCBI taxonomy): Eukaryota > Viridiplantae > Streptophyta > Magnoliopsida > Poales > Poaceae > Avena > Avena longiglumis. Next base: position 18,538,621 of record CP125978.1, on the reverse strand, counting down.
ATAAGTCTAGGCTTAGTGTACTTCTTTGTCATGAGGTACTTAATAGCAGCATGATCAGTATGAATAGTGACCTTTGAATCAACAATATAGGGTCTAAACTTATCACAGGCAAAGATTACAGCTAAGAACTCTTTTTTAGTAGTAGCATAATTATTTTGAGCAGCATCTAGAGTCTTGCTAGCATAATGAATAACATTCAACTTCTTATCAACACGTTGCCCAAGGACAACACCCACAACAAAATCACTAGCATCACACATAATTTCAAAAGGTAAACTCCAATCAGGTGGTTGAACAATAGGAGCAGTAGTCAAAGCTTTCTTCAAAGTTTCAAAAGCTTCCTTACAATCATCATAAAAAAAGGTACATCTTTTTGAAGAAGATTGGTAAGGGGCTTCGAAATTTTTGAGAAATCTTTAATAAACCTCCTATAGAAACCAGCATGACCAAGGATACTACGAATACCTTTTATATCTCTAGGGCAAAGCATCTTCTCAATTGCTTCAATTTTGGCTCTGTCAACTTCAATGCCTCTTTCAGAAATTTGGTGTCCAAGAACAATCCCTTCATTAACCATGAAATGGCATTTCTCCCAATTAAGAACAAGGTTGGTTTCTTCACATCTCTGCAAAACTTTATCAAGGTTGCAAACAGTTATCAAAAGAAGTTCCATAGACAGAGAAATCGTCCATGAAAACCTCCACAATTTCTTCACAAAAACCATGAAAGATAGTAGACATACATCTCTAAAAGGTAGCAGGAGCATTACATAAACCAAAAGGCATATGCCTATAAGCATAAGTTCCATAAGGACAAGTGAAAGTGGTCTTCTCTTGGTCATGTGCTTTCACAGTGATTTGAGAGGACCCAGAATAACCATCAAGAAAGCAAAAGTGGGTCTTTTTAGACAATCTTTCTTAGTAACTTTATTAACCTTTTCTAAAATCAATGCACATCTTATACCCAACCACTACTCTTTGGGGTATAAGCTCATTATTTTTATTAGGCACTACAATAATTCCCCCTTTCTTTGGAACACAATGAACATGGTGAACCCATTGGCTATCAGCAATAGGGTAAATAATACCAACATCAAGGAGTTTTAATACCTCATTTCTTACCACATCCTTCATCTTAGGATTTAGACGGCGTTGGTGCTCAACAACTGGTTTTGCATCAGGTTCTATATTAAAAGCATGCTGACATATAGTGGGAGAAATTCCTTTTAAATCATCAAGAGTATAGCCCATAGCTCCTCGGTGTTTCTTCAGTATTTCCAATAACCTTTCTTCTTCCTTTCCTGAAAGTTTAGAACTAATAATAACAAGATATACTTTCTTATGATCAAGATAAGGATATTTAAGATCATCAGGTAAAGGTTTCAATTCGAAAATAGGGTCCCCTTTAGGTAGTAGTGTGGTACCCAAATCTTCCACAGGTAGATTATGCTTAAGTAACTCAGGCTGACGAAGGAAAACCTCGTCAATCTCATTTCTTTCCTTCATGAAGACATCGCTTTCATGATCTTCCATAAATTGCTGCAAGGCATTGTTAGGAGCAAGAGAAATAGCAGAAAGTTGTTCAACCCTGAAATCCTCATTAGGCAGTTCATTTTCATAAGGAGTTTTAGCAAATTTGGAAAAATTAAACTCATAAGACTCTCCATCAAACTTAGTCAAAACTTTTTCCTTCCTACAATCTATGATAGCCCCACATGTATTCAAGAAGGGTCTACCAAAGATAATAGGATAGGTTTTACTAGCTTTCGAACCAAGTACTAGAAAATCAGCAGGATATTTAATCTTACCACAAAGAACCTCCACATCTCTTACAATGCCAATGGGACAGACTGTCTCTCTATTAGCAAGGTGAATAACCACATCAATGTCCTCAAGCTCACAAGGACCAATTTCATGCATAATCTCCCTGCAAAGCTCATAAGGAATAACACTAGAACTAGCACCAATATCACATAAACAGTAATAGCAATGATCACCGATTTTAACCAAAAGCACATGGACACTAGCTTTTCTAGATTTTCTAGGATGAGAGACAATATTAGAAGCGTCTTCACAGAAGACAATATGCTCATCCTCTATATTTTTAGTAACAAGATATTTCACAATAGCTACCATAGGTTCAATATTTATTTGCTCATCGGGTTCCACAGTTTTCTTTGTACTTTTGCTAACCACATTAGCTATGATAGAATATTCCTTTACCTTAGCAGGAAAAGGGATTTTCTCAATATAAGGTTCAGGAAAAATAGGATCAAAAGTACAAACTTTTATGCTAGCAGGAACATCGGTAACAATGTCTTTATAAGGAGCATGGTACTTGTCCCACTCATTTTTTGGAATTTCAATATAAGAGGCAAAAGCCTTGAAACATTTTGCAAAAACTTGGGAATCAAGACCATATTCATTACTAATATCACGGAAGTCATCAGTTCCCATAAAAGATTTTATGCATTCATAATCATAATTTATATCTAACTTTCTTCCTTTGTCATTCTCCCAAGCTTCAGTGTTCTCTTGAATATGGTCTAGGAGATCCCATTATCTTCTTCCTTCATACGTGTGAATGATCCAACACAAGAAGCATCTAGTAAATCTTTATCATGAAGAGAAAGCCTAGCATAAAAGTTATTGATAATAATATTGTTAGGGAGTTCATGAATAGGACATTTAAGCATTAGTAACTTCAATCTCCCCCAAGCTTGAGCTATCTGCTATGGGGTCCATGGGGACGCCCACGCGCGACCGGATACCACTGTGTGGAGCCAGCGACCTGGGGGATCAATATGTTCGATCCCTCGGGGGGACTGTATAATTTCCCTTCTAAAAAGGAAAAAAAGATAATAAACCACCATAGTACCACACAACCTCTCAGTAAAAGAACTATAGATTCCCTATAAAAATAAGTACTAAAAGAACTCTAGAAACCAACCAGCTAATGATTCATGAACTCTAAAACGACGGTTCAGTTCAATAGGCACACACGAAGTTTAGAAAACCTTTGACCATTAATTTTATCAAATAAATCTGATTATATGTCATAGAACATATAACATTGTGATTCACATTCAAAAGAAGTTTGCAATGATATATATTTTTGTGACATATATCTCAATACTAATACTCCCCTCAAATGTTTGTAATGATATAACGTTACCAACTGATGATCCCCTCAAAGAAAAGTGGTAGCTGATGATCACAAGTGTTCGCGGGTAAATGTAAAACCATGAGATTTTACTTGTAGGGCAACCATCATGCTAATTATCTGAGCTACCTTTAGTTCTGCTACATTCTTAATTATTTTGTCCCTGCCACTAACCTAACCATTTGTGCTTGCTCTTCAACTGCAAGTGCAACTCGCGTTAATCACACCACTGTTACATAATGTGCTTTGCTTAATCACTGTAAAAGTTTGCTACAGCTGCAGCTCCAAGTTAATATTGCCATGTCCTGATCACAAGTTCCACAACCACCACATCATTCATCCTTTCTTGCCAGAAATAAGACCTTCTATTTCCTCGGAACGACAAATGGAAGAAACTATAATCAACAGCTCATTTCTGCATGCCAGCCACCAGAATATAACTATAGATACCTGCGGATGAAATGATATCATCAGCCAACAAAAAATGTACTATTCATTCAGTAAATGTTTTTGGAGTTATGAATCTTTTTTCAAAGTTGAGGAAACTGTGTCAAAGGCTCCAAAGTTACCATATCAGCATTATTAGAGAAAATTAACATTTGAAACAAAAAATAGTAATATTTAAGGGGTCGCGGTAGGCTAGGGTCGACGCGAACCATGTTTAGTCCCGGTTGGTGTCTCCAACTGAGACTAAAGATGAATCTTTAGTCCCGGTTGGAGATATCAACCAGAACTAAACATGGGTGCCGACAGTATTTTGATAGGTGGCGGCATTATGCTAGTTAGTGGTGACACTATGCCAGTGAGTGACGACACTATTTTGGTGGGTGGCTGCACTATGACAGGGATGAGTGTCGACATTATATCGTGAGTGTCAATACTATGTTGTGCTGCTTAATCTATAAATAGACATCCTTGTGAAGTTATCAACTACAAGCAAGATGGTGTGCGAGAGCAGGGACACCACTATGAGGAAGCTTCTCAAAGATGTCTTAGGATCCCGTCCTCAGACATCTTCGAGGATATCTTCATAGAAGCACTCCCTAACGGTGTGAAATTAGTTAGCTCCCCAGAATATTGATTTAGCTAGAGAAGTTATAAACTGCAATATGGTGAGAGAGCAGAGACACCACTACGGCGGAGCTTCTCAAAGATATATTAGGATCCCGTCCTCAGACATCTTGGAGGAGCTTGCCATAGAGGCACACCCTAATATGTGAAATTTGTTAGCTCCCCGACGTGTTCATGTTTTTGGTTCTTTATTGTTGCAATAGTCGATGATTAAAATGCTAGGACGTCACTATATATGTGTGCCTTCATTTCGGATAGGATCCAGGGGCGGTGTGATCTATCCTTGTGATATGCACAAGGACATATATTGGGCATCCTACTTGGTTAGCTCACGTCGTCTCTGTGATTTTTGTGTCCAACATAAGTATGAGACCCTATAATACTTGATCTTTATTTTTTTGGTTCTTATTTTTGTTGCAATGGTCGATGATTAAAATGCTAGGGCACCATTATATATATGTGCCTTCATTTTGGATGTAATCCCGGGGGACGGTGTGAGCGAGCCTTGAGATATGCACAAGGACGTATATTGGGTATCCTACTTGGTCCGCTTACGCCGTCCATATGATTTTTGTGTCCAACATAAGTATGAGGCCCTATAGTACTTGATCTTCATAGTTTTGGTTCTTACTTTTGTTGCAATGGCCGATGATCATGGGGCGTTGTGGCCAACACCCAAGACATTTATTAAAAAATAAGCACTTGAGCAAACTCACAAGAATACAACGACATCTTCATAGTTCGGAAAGGTTGTAGAGAGACCAACACTAGTATAAAATGGTCAATTAGTCCCGGTTCATAAGGGTCTTTAGTACTGTTTTTTGAACCGGGTCTATGAAATCGGGACTAAAGACCCCCGTTTAGTCCTGGTCCAGTGATACGTTGGAAACGTATCAATATTTTTTGATGCTCCATGCTTGTTTTGTATCTACTTTGCTTTACTTGTCTACACTTTGAGGTGCTTTTTACATGTTTTATGGTACTAACCTATTAACAAGTTGCAACAATGCCAGATGCCTGTTTTCTGCTGTTTTTGGTTTCAAAAAAGTTAGTAAAGAAATATTCTCGGAATTAGACGGGACAAAGGTCAAAGTCAATTACTTTCCGTGGGGAACAAGAAGTCCAGAGGGGAGCCGAAGGGGCTAGCCAGGGGGCCAGACCCAACCCAGGCGTGGGGGCTGGTGGGCCCGCGCCTGGCTAGGGTTTGGTGGCCCTGGCCGCCTCTCGGTCTCGCCCCTTCGCCTATAATAAGCCCCCGATACAGAAACCCTGAATACCCGATCAAATCTCTACGAAACCGTCTGTAGCTGCCGCCACCATCGTCCCTAGATTGGGGGGATCTGAAGTTCTTCCCGGCACCCTGCCGGAGGGGAGATCATCTCGTAGGCCTTCTCTCCGGTATGATGCGTGAGTAGTTCCACCTTGAACTATGGGTCCATGTAGTAGCTAGATGGTTGTATCTCCTCCTTTGTGCTTTCATGTATAGATCTTGTGAGCTCCGTTCATGATCAATATCTAATCTATTTGTAATCATGCATGTTGTGTTTATGGGATCCGATGGATATTGAGATTATTATGTTGGTTTGATTAATGGTTTTGTCTTTATGATTCTATCATGTCTGTGTTGTTTGTGATCTTGCATGCTCTCCGTTGCTAGTGGTTATCTTGGCCAAGTAGTTGCTAGTGACTCGAAGAGGGGGTATTTATGCTCGATAGTGGGTTCATGCGTCTAGTTTCCAAGGGAAGTGACAGAAATCTCTTTGGTTGTAGATGTGCTGTTGTTACTAGCGAGAAAACAACGGTCTCTTGTTCATGGAACATGCGTACTGTTTACCTTACACACTTTGCTTAAATAAGTTGTCTGTTGCTTGCAACTTAATACTGGAGGGGGTTCGCATGATAACCTGAAGGTGCACTTCTAGTCATAGATGCAGCTGGATGGCGGTCTATGTATATTGTTGTATTGTCTAATCAACCTCATAGGATCCTTCTGGCTAGTAATTGCATTGTTATGCCTTGCTCAGTTCTTGTCAATTGCCCCGCTGTAATTTGTTTACCCTTCATGCCATGTTGTTTATCTAAGGAGAGCACCTCTAGTGAACTATGGACCCCGGTCCAATCTTTACCATTGATACATCCTCCACTATTACTTGTTTATTTGATGCAAACCATTACCTTCCACACCATACGTTTAATACTTTGTTACAGCAAACCGGCGAGCTTGACAACCTCACTAATTCGTTGGGGCAAAGTCTTAAGTTTGTGTTGTGCAGGTCTCCATGTTTCTTGCAACACCTGTGTGACGTTTCCTTCCTCCTTCTAGTTCGATAACCTCGGTCTCAACTAAGGGAAGACTTGCTGCTATGCTCTTCACGCCTTTCTCTTGGGGTTCCCAACAAGACTCCACATCAAGCACCAAGTTCTATGGCGCCATCAAGGAGTCATCAACAAGTTTTCTGGCGCCGTTGCCGGGGAGGCTAAGGACGTCTTCACAAGGGGAGGCCTTCACTTCCTTTCTCTTTACTTTTTTTTAGTTTGCTTTGTTTATTTTGCTTGGTTTTGTTTGCCTCTTTTCAAAAAACTCAAAAAAATTAGTCTAGTTTGGTTTGCTTTCTTTATTCAAAAACACAAAAAGATTAGTTCTTACTCTAGTTGGTGGTCTGTCATTGCCTTGCTTGGTCATGCTTTCCATCAATGGATGGTTTCTTTGAAACTAGTGCTTATTGGCAAGGTGGGTTCACGGAAGAACAAAAGTATTATTATAAGGAACACCGTTTTTCACAAAAAGGAAAACACTTGTGGGAACAAATTGATAAGTTGAATACTATTGCTAGAGACGTGTGCCCTACTTATAATGTTACTTATTGCTTTGATAAGTCCTGCTGCTGTAGGAGGTATAAACACATGCCTTTTCAATGTGAGTATAATGATAATGTTACCATATCTTCTTATGTTAAAGGAAATTATGACTTTTATGATGTGGAACAAATTGAAGAATTCATTGCTTTCAAAGGTGCATTTGAACTTGCCAGTTTGCTTGAAAATACTGATGATGCACCTTATGAACATGAGGTGTATGAGATACTTAAATTTTGCTTTGATAATTACAAGGAAGCAAATGGCTATATTCTTGAATATTTTAATAGATGCTTTACACAAATGAAAGAGACTAATGCCTTGTAGGAGCCTATGAAAGAAGAAATTATTGAAACTGGAAGCTCATTGGATGAAAAAGAGGAGGAGAGTGATAAACAAAAGGAGGAAGAATGGATTATCTACCCATGCCTACCTTTTAATGAGAGTAACTCTTTATCCCTTACATTATTTGATTGTCCCCCATGGTTACCAAAGGAGGATGAATGTTATGTTTTGGTGGATCCTTTTAAAATATCTACTTTGGGTAAACCTGTGAAGGTTTTAATCTCACTATTTTTGAGCTTGATAGAAATTATGTGTTTGTAGATCATGAAAAGCCTGCTTTATGTGATAGTTATATTGTTGAGTTTATTCATGAGGCTACTGAAAATTATTATGAGAGAGGAAAATATGGTTATAGAAGTTTTCATGGTACTGAAACACCTCTCTATGTGCTGAAAGTTTTGAAGTTACTCTTGTTTTATCTTCCTATGCATGTCAGTTTGTTCTTTGAGAATTTATTTTCTTACAAGATTCCTATGCATAGGAAGTGAGTTAGACTTAAATGTGTTTTGAATTAGCTTCTTGATGCTCTACTTGACTTCAATTCATAATTCTTATGTGAGCATCTTCTCAAGCTTTCATGCCTAACTTAAAGGCGTTAAAGAAAAGTACTTGTTGGAAGATAAACCAAGAGTTTCCTTGAGTCTTGAAAGTTATTACTTCTGTAATAACCTCTCCTTATCCTTTTTGTTTGCTTTTTGTGCCAAGAATAACCTCTAATGAGAGGGAAGTAAGATTTGGGGAGTTGCTGTCCGGAAACAGATTTCTATCCTTCACCAAAAATATTCTTGAGGAGGCTCTGTAACTCGGATTGATCTCAAAATTTACGAATAAATCCCCCAGTATGGTAGCTAACTTTTGTTAGTTCAACACTTTTTTATTTGAGCAACAGAAGATGTTCGAAAAAATTCGTTTCTACCTGCTGGTCTGTTTTGATAGATTTCTACCATTATTTGCACTTGCTTCTTATTGATTCCTTTTTGAGTTCTCTTCAGGTAAATTGAGATTTTTGAAGGAGTTACTAAGTATCTTGTGTTTTTTTTAGTGAAAATCCTTGCTGTTCCAAAGATTTTCCAGAGGTCTAATATCTTTTGAATAAGCTAATGTTGCTAATAAAGATTGTGTGAAGTCTTGTATGAAGGAAAAAAATTCAAATGTAGAGAGAGAATGATGCAATCAGATGAAGAATGGACAAAATCTCAAGCTTGGGGATGCCACCATAGTGTCACCCCAAGAAATATCCAAGAGGTACAAGCATCAAAGCTTGGGGATGCCCAAGGCATCGTCTTGTTCATCAATAAAAACCTCAGGTCTGTCTAGACACTTCGTTTTTATTGTTTCATGCCCAGTTGTGTTGTTCTTGGAGCGTCTTAGTTTTAGTTTGATTTTCTTAGTTTGTTTAGTTTTCTAAAGTAGTTTGGACCCCCGTTCTCGCTGTGTTGTTTTGCAAATAAGTTGCTTGGTGTTTGGAAAGGAGTAGTAAGTTCTTGCTTGAAGTGCAAGAGGAGCTTGCATTGACTATGACTTAGACTTTAGCATGACATGCTACGTGTTGTTTTGACCTTATGCTTAGTAATTATTGTTGTAGCATGTATTGTTCCAAACAATTGGGATTGCTTAGTGTGCCTTGAAGAAATTATGCGTTGTTTTAGCATGCAAAAGCATAGTATTGTGGTATTATCCTTTGATGCTTTGCTTGGGTTGACTTGGCACATGCTCACACCATGTTATGACTATGACAAGTCACCATTAGACTCTATGATCATTTAGTCCATGACTTGTAGTACTACTCTTTTCTTTGATTAGTATGCCTTGTTGCATTGCATGATTTTGGCCATTATTGCTCTCTTAGTTGGTTGCTCCTAGTCTTTTGCTAGCCTCCACTTGTATGACTAAGTTCTACTCATGCCTCCAACTCCCAAGAAACCAAGTTATTCCAAAGTGTCCACTATAAATTCCTATGCATGGTGTGTTACACCATTCCAAGTATATTCTTGTTTTCATCTATCTTACAATTAAAAACTATTCTGTTATGTGAAAACTTAGTGATTAAAGCCCTCACGAACTTGATGGAACACTTTTTTCTTTGCCCCTAATAAACTTGAACCATTGTGACAACTTTGTTGTATATGCTTGCACTTATAAGTTGGAGTTAGCAGAACCGTGCTGTCACGGGGAATGTTTTCAACATTGCACTTGTACCTTGTTGTACTCAGTTGATATCATGTTATTTTGTCTATGGATGTCACCGGTGTGAAATAAAGAGGGAACTTGTAAGTCCATGGAGTTTTATCATGTGTTAGAGAAACGCCTGGGCCGCTAGCCTAAGCCATGCCTAATCATGGTGGAAACTTGCAGCATCACCATAGTGACATCTATGAAGCATTCTTCTTAAAAAAGAGACACATTGAGAAAAGAGGAAAGAGAGAAAAAGGCACCATATTTCCATGGTACATAAGAAGAATTGTTGAGATGCTCATTGTCTGCTTGCCTTGTCATTTTGGTTATGGGAAAGCTCTTGTACCATGTGCAAGGGTACCTGCTTAGGTTCTCAATGATATGCAAATACTTACAGTGACAAGAACTTACCTGGACCCAAAGTTGAGTATGCATGAGGTGTGGCCCTCGTATTCAAGGGGCATGAGATTGCCAACTTATAATTACTCTAGCTTTGCCACTTTAACCTTAACCACTTCAAGATGCTTATGATAGGGGCAATGAGGGCTGAAAGCTAACAAGTACCATAATTTTTGGAAGCTCTTTTTGAAACTTGTAATCCCTGCTTCCTTTAAAAAAAGGCCTTTCTTCCACCATTATTGAGTCTCCACCTTCTACCTTTAGGCACCATTAAGAGAGCATAGTTTTCATTCTGTGTGCAGTGTTCCAAAGCTTATTGATTGATGCATATTGTGTTATTACTTGCTCTTGTGCTACTTGTTTCTAGTCACCCTTGTGAACTTTGCAGGTGTCCTATGCATCTATTTGCTACTCTATTAGGGACAAGCTGATTGCCACGATGTTATGTTTTCTGCATGTGAAACAAACAAACGTTTTTCAATGCATGTTTTTCATGATCTTTGTTTGTAGCTTGTCATGTTGCATACATAGTTACTATGTCCTATTGTTAGAACTCCATCTTTCATGCACATGTTTAGAGTTCTTTGATCCCAGCTTTCAATGCTTGCAAATGGTTGGATCTTTGTGAGGGTGCATGTCACCTCAAAAATTATTCTTTTTATCACTTACCTACTCGAGGACGAGCAGGAGTTAAGCTTGGGAATGCTGATATGTTGGAAACATATCTATAATTTTTGATGCTCCATGCTTGTTTTGTATCTATTTTGCTTTACTTGTCTACACTTTGAGGTGCTTTTTATATGTTTTCTGGTACTAACCTATTAACAAGTTGCAACAGTGCCAGATGCCTGTTTTCTGCTGTTTTTGGTTTCAGAAAAGTTAGTAAAGAAATATTCTCGGAATTGGACGGGACAAACGTCAAAGTCAATTACTTTCTGTGGGGAACAAAAAGTCCAGAGGAGAGCCGGAGGGGCCAGCCAGAGGGGACAGACCCACCCAGGAGCGGGGGCAGGTGGGCCCGCGCCTGGCTAGGGTTTGGTGGCCTTGGCTGCCTCCCGGTCTCGCACATTTGCCTATAAGAAGCCCCTGATGCAGAAACCCTGAGTACCCGATCAAATCTCTACGAAACCGTCTGTAGCCACCACCACCATCGTCCCTAGATCGAGGGGATATGAAGTTCTTCCCGGAACCTTGCCGGAGGGAAGATCATCCCGGAGGCCTTCTCTCCGTTACGATGCGTGAGTAGTTCCACCTTGGACTATGGGTCCATGTAGTAGCTAGATGGTTGTATCTCCTCCTTTGTGCTTTCATGTATAGATCTTGTGAGCTCCGTTCATGATCAAGATCTAATCTATCTGTAATCATGCATGTTGTGTTTGCGGGGATGCGATGGATATTGAGATTATTATGTTGGTTTGATTAATGGTTTTGTCTTTATGATTCTATCATGTCGGTGTTGTTTGTGATCTTGCATGCTCTCCATTGCTAGTGGTTATCTTGGACAAGTAGTTGCTAGTGACTCGAAGAGGGGGTATTTATGCTCGATAGTGGGTTCATGCCTCTAGTTTCCAAGGGAAGTGACAGAAATCTCTTTGGTTGTAGATGTGCTGTTGCTACTAGGGAGAAAACAACGGTCTCTTTTTCATGGAACATGTGGACTGTTTACCTTACACACTTTGCTTAAAGAATTTGTCTGTTGCTTGCAACTTAATACTGGAGGGGGTTCGGATGATAACCTGAAGGTAGACTTCTAGTCATAGATGCAGCTGGATGGCTGTCTATGTATATTGTTGTATTGCACAATCAACCTCATAGGATCTTTCTGGCTAGTAATTGCATTGTTATGCCTTGCTCAGTTCCTGTCAATTGCCCCGCTGTAATTTGTTTACCCTTCATGCCATGTTGTTTATCTAAGGAGAGCACCTCTAGTGAACTATGGACCTCAGTCCAATCTTTACCATTAATACATCCTCCACTGTTACTTGTTTACTTGCTGCAAACCATTACCTTCCACACCATACGTTTAATTCTTTGTTACAGCAAACCAGTGAGCTTGACAACCTCACTGATTTGTTGGGGCAAAGTCTCGAGTTTGTGTTGTGCAGGTCTCCGCATTGCTTGCAACACCTGTGTGACGTTTCCTTCCTCCTTCTGGTTCGATAACCTCGGTCTCAACTGAGGGAAGACTTGTTGCTGTACTCTTCACACCTTGCTCTTGGGGTTCCCAACAAGACTCCACATCAAGCACCAAGTTCTCTGGCGCCATCAAGGAGTCATCATCCAGCCACAAACCGGGACTAATACTCAATAAATTTATTAATATTAAAAATAAGAATTAGTCATAATCATGTCTAGCCCTATAGTACATAGCTTCAGGGTCGTCTTCGTCTTCGTCATTGTTGTCATCACTAGGCGTACGCGGCTGGATCCTTAGCCTAGCCATGGCATACTCTGGGGGCACCTGCCACTCTAGACTCAGATTTACGATGCGTGGGGGAGGGACCTCCCGGATGATGACGCTGCTACGCCCGTGGCCTTCACCACCGCCACCCTTCTTGTGGCTCTGCGATGGGCGCGGGTACCGCAGGCGAGGATGATATCCGTCGGCGATGTAGAGCATCACGCTGGCTATAGTCCAGTTCGCCCACCACAGGCGGCGATCGGCTTCGTTGTGATTTACCGGGGGAGGGCCTTCACCCTCGTACCTGGCAAGCTCCCTTCAAACCTTACTCGATACATATTCAAATGAACGAACTATTTTAGTTATATAATTAGCACGCCCTCAACAAATATATCCTCGGTTGCTATTGTATGTAAGTGATTTATTTTTATAATTAAATCTCTAGCTCAACTTGTTCATTGGATGTAATATATTATCCTGACTATATATCCTTTTGTACACTATTATATTATGCAGAATGAAGATGCCTGAATGTAAAAGATCTAGAAAATATGACATTGGGTTCATTGACCCATATATCGTTAATGAATATACATTACACAATCATCCCAAGGACGTGGAGGATGACCTGTGCAAGTTTTTAATCGAGCATAATTACGTTAAGGAAATACTATTTACTTACAACTTCAAGTGAGTGTTTCTGTTTTGTACATATTCTTTTTTTGCTTACTCAATGTTAAGTGTAATTGATAAGTTATGCATGTCTTCTTATGTAAATGCCCGCAGGTTTCACTGGAGTCTGCTAAACATTCAAGTTGATAAGTCCCTAGTTGAAGTCAATGACTCATTAAATTGGGATCAAGAGAAGTGGAGCGACGTGAAAGCAATGCTCCAGAAGGAATTTTAATCATTATCATATTATATCGTGCTCTTTCGTTTATTTCCTGATATCAAGTAATTAATAACTCCTTTGTTCTTTTTTTTTGCCGAGCAGATGTTGGACACGGTTCAAAAAGAAAGTACAAGATCCATTCAAAATGAGTTAACTTATAAAACGGTGAAGGGTTTACAGCAGCCACCGGGGACTCATTTATGTGGATTATATGTTTGTGAGTACATTCGTGAGTTGACCAGTGAGCGGAGAGTTGATTCGACTTATATTTAGAGTTTGCGAGAGAATCTCGAGCAAAACGGCGCATACGAGCAATTCAAGAGGAATTGGCGGGATTTCTGACGAAGGAGGTCATTGATGAAAGAGAACATTATGTGGAGGACGAGGAATTCAATATGATTTAGTGATCTTCATATAATTGGTATGATATATCATCAATGACCATGTAATTTTAAACATTTCGTTCCTTTTGATATGATATATCAAATTGTATATGTATGCTCGCAAGATATTGAACATCAATTATATATGCGTCAACATGCATTGTGTATGTAGTAGAATAGAATATGTGTATGGAAACATGTTTAAAATTATAATAAAACACAAATTGAAAAGAAACAAAATGAAAAAACAAAATGAAAAAGAAAACACAAAATCGTGTCGCGGCAGAGAAACATACAAATCTCTGCCGCGACAGGAATTCGTGTAGTCCCGGGTGGTATTATGGTTCGGGACTAGAGGTCCTCCAGCCCCCTCCGTGTTGCCGCTGCCATTTGTTGAACTCTAGTCCCGGCTCGTAGCAAACCGGAACTAAAGATAGGGGTCTCTAGTCCCAAATTGACAGTCTCGGGTGCGGAACCAGGACTAGAGGCCCGTTTTCCACCAGTGCTTTAAAATTATGCTTGATGCGTTTGAAAATGTACCAGATAGTGAACAAGAACACTACGATGTTTTTCATTGGGTTTCATTATAAATCATGGCGTTTCATTGTGTTTCATAATTCAGGTTTTTGAATTTTGTAAAGAAAACCTATTTTAGATTTGTTTAAAAGACATTGTTGAAATACAGACACATGTTCAAACGAAATCTTAATCCTGTACTCATTCCGATATATATATTAAGATCGGAAGCGTGGACCAGACGATGCAATCCTTGCTGACCTTGTTCTTCTTCTGTAGGATGTCCGGATCTGCGTGGATTGTCTGCCTCTCGACGTCGCCCATCGCGGTCATCGGCTGAATGCCCATGTTTTTAGGGCTTGGGTGTTGTGTAAGCTTGTTGAGGGGGTTTATAGGGACCAAAGGAGAGATCGGCTCATGAACTAGATATATGGCGATGGCCCATGCATGGCCCTAAACCCTAAACCCTAAACCCTAAACGTACCCCCCCCCCCCCGCTCCTGCGTGTGCCACATGTCTAGAACGGTTGAGACAAGTCCATCGGATAACATTATTCTTCCGGCATAATTTTTCTTGACTGGTCGTCTTCTTCCTGACCCCTCCGCTAATCTTCTTCTTGCCGGACCGAGCGCTGCCGCCGGCATGGTCCTTCCGCGCGCCGGTGAATCTCCGCCAACGCCCACTCTCTCGCGCGACGCCGGCCCTCCCATGGCCGCCTCGCGCGCCGCCGGCTCTCCACATCTTCGGCGTTCAACCATGACGACCTCCGGTGTTGCTGCTGTCTTGGACTGGCCATGGCCTCCCGCAGTCGACGCGGTGGTAGTTCTGGCCGGTTCCTGCTCCCTGCCATCGGCTACGTCTTGTCTTGGTGAGCTGCGGCAATGGCTGTGTTGGAAGCGGCGTCTGGCGGGTGCTACAAGCGCCGGAGGCGTCTGCTACCGGCAGCGGCTGCTTCTGCTATCGGCAGTGGTGGCTAATTCTTCTACCGGCGGCGGCGACTTGTACTACGGAGGCGTCTGCTACATGCGGCGATGGCGTCTGCGACCGGCGGCGGTGATTTCTGCTACCGTCTACGGTGGCGTCTGCTACATGCGGCGACGGCGTCTGTGACCTGCGACGGCGGCGGCTGCGGCCGGCGACCATGGCGTTTGCAACATGCGGCGACGACTTCTGCTACCAACGACGGCGGCATCTGCTACATATGACGTCGGCGTCTGCTACATGGCGGTGGCGGCGTCTGCTACATGGCGGCGATGGCGTTTGCTACATGCGGCGGCGGCGTCTGCGAATAAAAGACGTACGAGCGGTGCTGCGACGAGCTGCAAACGGCGGGTGTAGGTGCAAGCTCGTGGTGGACTGGTGGTGCCG
Organism: Avena longiglumis; assembly: GCA_030063025.1. Taxonomy (NCBI): domain Eukaryota; kingdom Viridiplantae; phylum Streptophyta; class Magnoliopsida; order Poales; family Poaceae; genus Avena; species Avena longiglumis. Next base: position 18,523,053 of record CP125978.1, on the reverse strand, counting down.
GAGGTATAAAGGATGAATGTCGCTGCTTCAAGCTGATTGACTTCTTTCCCTGCCAGTCCTCTGCTGCAACGTGCTTCCTTACCTCATGGCGAAGCTGCGCGAGGCGCCTGGTTCGAGCGATAGAGCGGTGGTGCGGTAGAGCTGGAGGCGGCGGAAGTCGCGGTGCTTCTTGCGTGTGGTGGTTAGAGAAGGAGATTTTCCTGAGGATAAGGGGAAGAAGCACGTGAGGCGTGGGGCTGACAGTTGCAATTTTAATCGGACGGACATCGCAGGTATGATCAAATGGTCAGGGAGGCGGGGGATCGCAGGGATCGATCCCCCGGGGAACGCTCAGCGTTACCCCAACAGAGATCGTGTCCGATCCCTAAAGCGTGCGTAACGTACGCGTGTGTGTGAATATTCACGTACTAATTTAAATCAATCGTACGTTTGTACACAACTAGAGATAGAAACCAAATTTAGCAGCTACGATCGATCGGGTTGCGACTTGATTGGTATCGTTAAGATTGATCGTGTCCCAGCCGGGCGGTATTTAATTAGGAGAACATCTCCCACAAGAAATTACCTTGGTATATATTTAGGAGAACATCTCCCGGGCGATAACAACCAGACGCATGCAGGAGGGGAGACCCAAAACCAGGACAAACCCACGGTACACACCCATCGATCTTAGGTCAACCAACACCAGCGTCCATCATGGCGTCTGCCACCTTCGACGACCGTGCTCCAGACTGCTTCCCGATCTTCTGTACAATGCTGGCCATCGCCGCCTTTATCCTATCCATGGCCGGCATGTCCTATATCGTGTTCTACGGACCCTCCACCCCGATCTACTCCGTCGCCATCGACTCCGCCTCGGGCCTCGACCTCCCGACGACGCGGGACGACCATGCCCTGGAGCCCCGGTTCAACCTCACGCTCCGCGTCACCTCGGAGAGCCTCGGCGTCGGCGGCTGCGTGGAGGCCGGCACGTTCCTGGAGGTGTCCTACCGCTGCAACATGCTCGCCGCCAGCGCCGCCACGTCGGAGCAGCTCTGCGCCGAGCCGACGGAGTCACGGGAGGTGTCCTTCGTCGCCAGGGGCACCGACGTGCGCCTGCCGGGATACGTGATGGACAACCTCGTCGCGGACATGCGGAACGGGGTGCACGCGTTCGAGGTCACCGTGAGGCGGTCGGACAGCAACTACGATGATGTGATGCTGGTCTCGTGCGGCGGCAGGCAGGTCGGCGGGGACGCCAGCGCCGCCTTGGAGACTCAGTGCCATGCGTCGCACTTTTGCCCTGACCGGGACCGGGGAAGAAGGGTCGTCGCCAGGTCGTCGTCCCCAAAACACATCTCCAGTCTATCAATGATTATGTAACTGAAGACCAAAAGGATGCTCGCCGGGCTGCCTAAAGTTAATATCCATGGACATCCAAGGTCGGCTTGGTCAAGATCAACCATCAAGATGTGTTGCTATATTTATATAGATTAGATTACTACTCAACGTCGCTGTTTTTCGAATCCTAGTTTATTAATTTGGGTGCAGTTCGTCTGAGTTAGTTTATGTTGTTTACCACTGCAACAAAAAAAGGGTATATTTGTTTTGTCTACTCACACGTGTTTGAACTCTCAGCTTGTAGTTACTACTTGTCTAAAGTTAATTGAAAGCATCCTTATGATCATATACTATCATTGTCTCAAAATATAAGACACGTTATTAACTATTAGGAGTTTCTTTTACATCTAATGTGTACGAAATCGTATGAATCAGATATGTAAGAATAACCGTGTTATATTTTTTTGTGAAGTACTTTGGTATCATGTACTTCCTCCGTCTTAAAATAGATGTTACAAATTTAAATTTAGATTTATCTAATAATAAATCGGTGTAACTATATCTCACGCAACTGAGATTTAGTCACGATGTCAGCAGCCAATCTACCGTGTTGCCGTATTCTCCCTTGTTATTTTGTACCCCGGCCATATTTTTGTGTGCGTTCCCCTGGACTTTCCTAAGATGGAGTTGGCCGTTTACATGTCTTCGTATTTTGGTCATAGGCTGCTCCAGCCTCGAGCGAGTTGGTTAGCTTGGGTTTCTAATCATACATCTGACCAACAAATAAGCAATATACCTTCAAAATAATCAACAACAACTCAATGTGTTTATTTTTCCAAATAATAGCATGATGTCCATGGTCTTATTGAGATAAAAGAAGTAAGATTGCGGGGATAACCATGTACAACTTGGAATGTCACAATTGGAATCAATTTGTAAGTAGCTAAATGTTAGTTGCAACTCATGTATAACTTGTAAAAATTCAACTTAAGTGCAATTAGTAAAATTTCAGTTGCAACCTATGTGTAACTGAGATTTCACCAGATATCTAACTTAGAAAATCTTAGTTACAACCCACTCAAAATTAGGATAGTTTAGTTGTAACCCACGTGTAACTGAGAACCTCGGTCGCAAGTCGCAACCTACCACATTTAAATGGAATATATCAGTTGTAACCCATGTGTAACGGGAACCTCAGTTGCAACACATGTGCAACTAGGACAGAACCTGTGTGTAACTAAAAACGTTGAAAAAAATCTCAGTTGAGAGGCAGAATGTAGCACCGGTCTAGCGAGCGTATGCGCTGTGTATCATTCGAGTTAGGTGAATCAATGTAACAGTAGCCACAGTCATTAGTCCACGCTAAGCACACACAAAAGCTTATGAGTGTGATTAATTGTGCCTCATGTTCCCTGCCTCCCATATCACTAGTCAACGCAACACTCCTGTGTCCCGAGACTCAAGCCTGCCTAGTTTTTCTCGTTCTCCCCGTCTCCTCCCAGATTTCAGTTTTCATAAAGGAAAATGATACGCTTCCTTCGGAGGATAGCACGCGACGCGTCCCCCGGCTCGCGAGAGCGACACGCGTCCACCGGTCCCATACCCCACCTCTTCTCTTTACCTTATCTCTTCTCTTCCTCGCTCTCCGGCCATCCCAAATTAGTGTCTTCCCGATGAACTTCATATGAGGAACTCAACCTACTGGTCCTCTCGTCGATGACCTGCACAGATTAACCGACGTCGCTTGCCGTCCTCTTGGTGCCCAACCCCACCCCCCTTCCCTAGTACATCCCCATCCCCAACCCCATCCCCGACTCCTTTCCACCTCCGGCGAGAAGTGAGTCCTCATGTGTGAACCAAGACCACCGATCCAGGCTGCCGTTATCTTCAGCCTTCTACAAGACCTCCGGTGTCCCTTGATTCCAGCGGCGAGGCGCTGTGCTGCCAGCGGCGAGGCATGTTGCTACCCCAGCATAGCGGTGCTACTACAGCAGACGACGCGGTTCGCTACCACAACACGTCAGGGATGCTACGGCCGGCGACGGCGCTCTGCTACAAGGGCGACGGGAATCTGCTACAAGGGCGGTGGCGCTGCTATGGCCGACAGCGGCGCTCTGCTACAAGGGAGACGACACTCTGCTACAACAGGTGGCGGCGCTTGCTACAACAGGCGACGGCGCTTTGCTACCATGGGCGGCGGCGCTCTGCTACCATGGGCGGCGGCTTTTTGCTACCATGGGCGGTGGATTTTGCTACCGATGGCGGTGGGTACTGCTACCATTAATGTAGGACGTTGCTACACACGTGGACAACGTTGCTACAAGTGGTCCTCGTCGGAGCTGGGACGGCCGAGTTGCTACAATGGGTGTGCTTTGTTGCTATCGATGGCAGATGGCGCTGCTACAATGGGTGTAGGGCGTTGCTACGGAGGGTGGATGCGATTGGTCCTCGCCGGAATAGGGGAGGCGTGGCTGCTACCGGAGCTTGATGGAGGTCAGGAGCCATATGGTGACGGGGTGAGAAGACCATGTCCGGAGGAGCGACACTTGAGCATTGTTATTTGAAGCCATGGGGATTTTGGAACGGGTGGGAATCTGCGGGGTAGATGGTTGGAGTGGGTGGGGAAATTTCTCTCTACGGGCATTGACTTTAGAGTCACTGTGCCGAGACAGAGAAGTCGTGCGGTAACTCACGGGATTGAGATAAAAAAGCATCGTACGGTGATAGGAGTCTTAATCGGACGGCACGGGAGACGGGGGATAGGGGGTTCTGATCCCCTGGGGGACGCCTAGCGCTCCCCTTTCATAAAACCTAATCTCAGACCCCCAACGGTGGCAGGCGGCCATCAATCTGCTGGGCTGCTCCACCTGCATTGGAGGTATCTCGTACCCCAAGGGCCAAGATACCAAGGTAATTTCCATCACATGACATCTTCAACTAATCAACCTGGATGCGTACCAAGGCAACTCGTGAATGGATGTTTGATTATAACTAGACTCTTCTTTGGTGGTATTTACTATGAACAAAAAAAATGGTATGTACTTTCTTCATATGACAATAATTGACTCGGATTTGTCTAAATTTATGTGTATCTATACACAAACATGCATAACATGCAAATTTAGATAAATTGAAGTCACTTGTTTCTAGATGGAACGATTATAAGTTAGCACCACACTTGCTCCGTTCCTGGCTAGTGGCTCCGCCACTGCATGTATAACTGGAGAACCTCAGCTGCAACCAATATGAAAACATAATCACTAGACCGATTCTAACATAAATACCGTTGCGAGAAGTAGCATAACTGTTTTGCATATATCACGCAAGGTGCAATTTATAGGCAATAATTTGTTTAAGAACACATGTTTCGGTTGCTCGCTATTTGCTTTTCAAAGGTCCATAATTTTTTGCACATACCCCAGAACAATAAATAATAGCACCAAAAGAAAACCACAAATTTGCAAAAAAAAACGAAAAACAAAAAGCAAACATACAATGAAAGCAAAAAGGCTACATACCTCAAGGCCCGCGTTGCTCCTGGCCAACCAACGGCTAGCAGCGGAGCAGTCCACATTCCCGGGCAAATGCTATTTATCGCTAGCGCGTATTTATAGGACACGCTCATGGAGCGCGCGCGTTGGGCCGGCCCACTTAACGTTCTAACCTTTTTATGTTACTTTTCTCTGTGCTTTCTTTTCTAGCTCCTTTTTTTCCAGTGTTTTTCGAACATTTTTAAAATATGAACAATTTTCAGATATGAACAATTTTTGAATTCGAACAGTTTTCGAATTCCAACCTTTTGGAATTTCAACAATTTTTTGAATTTGAACAAATTTTAGATATGAACAATTTTAGAATTTGCACAATTTTAGAATATCAACAGTTTTAGAATTTGAATAATTTAAACATATGTGAAAACTGTTCAAACTTTAAAACTGTTTAAACTTAAAAACTATTCAAATTCAAAAAAACTAAAAACAGTGTACTTGTTAGTTTGGGCTGGTTTGGGGCGCCCACTAGGACGAAATTGCGTGCGGAGCTCTATAGCGCACTCGTCAGGCATAAAATAGCAGCCCCACGTTCCCGCGGAGATAAACAAAGTTGCTGCCGATAGCGATATAAAAGAATGGACTAATGGGCTGCATGAATCTTGGCGCAGGAAATCCAATGGCTAAAAAGGTAACTGAGGTTTGATAATTACCAAATCCAATAATAAATAGTATATATATATATATATATATATATCCAAATTTAGATAACTTTGCGATATCTATTTTAAAATGTAGGGAGTACCATTTTCTCTTTTTAAACCTGGAACAGTAGAAGAGCCCTTACCTAGTTTTTACTATTTTTATAAACTATAAAAGATAACCCACATGTTGCGGGGTGCATCTCATTAACTACTCTATTGTGTAAACTAACGAAACAAGAATTTATCAAGAGAAATATGTATGATTCCTTACAACAATACGGGGCTATATTTAAGAAACTACTTATGTATGTACTACATTATAGCAACTGATGCATATAACATAATAAAATCAACAATTAATTACTTGCACAATACAGTTTATTCGTTAGTGGCATGTAGAAGGTGAGAACGTAGTACTAAATAATCCTATTGTCTTATTTCTACATGAAGATCTGCATACCTAGTCCAAATTCAGTAGTTGGCATCAAGCTGTCTACGGAACAACGATAAATCTACTTCTGGACACACCAAAAGTAACAATGCTAAGTCACGTTACCAACAAAAGTTGAACGGTATCAGAGGAGCATACCAAAAATATAGGGCGTGTTTGGTTGGGCCGACGTCCGTTACTTGCACCGCATCAGCAAAAATAAACCGGTTTGGAGAGCTGAGCTACATAAAATCTTTGCACCACACGATTCTTAAAGCAGACCAAAACTTAGCCCGCTAGGAACGCCGAAATCAGCCATTTCCACGGAGTCAGGCCCTGGCGAGCGTGGTGTGCCTGCCGCTTGCACACTTGGGGAAGCGTGGGAGACGGGGCGTTTTCGCCTTAGCCCCTAGGCCACTCTGCTCACCACCCAGTTCCACTCCCCTCAACACGATTAACGACCATGGCCGCCGCTCCTCCGTCTCCCCCCTCTGTTCCGCGGCGTCAGTATCAGCAAGGTGAGCGCGCATAGCCTATGGGCTATCGTTCAGCTCGAGAAGCTCACCGGCGGCAACGAGGCGGCCCTCGCGAGGGTGCTTAGGGCTCCCGCGCCCATCTGCTCGCGCGGAACTAGGGAGGCCACGATGGGTTAGTTCTCTCCTATCTACGAGGGTTAGTTCTCCCCTATCTTGTTGCACCTATCTCGTAGATTAGATCTTGGCTTTGCCATAGATTAGATCTTGGTTTTGTTTGTTTTTGCGATAGATTTTTTTTGTTTTTCATGCAACGAACCTGTCACGCCCCGAGACCGGCCCCGGGAGAAATGACAGCCGCCTCGCGCATATAGACCGGAAGGCCTATATACCCGTAAGGCTAAAAACAAGCACAGTGGACATCGAGAAGCTCAAAAATAATTATATTACATATTTATTTTACATTTACAAGTATACACTAGCTAGCTTTTTCTAATATGTTCCATCGATGGATGCATGTATTAGTACATCTGGTCACTATAATCAGCACCCCTAATTTTTTGTTGTAATTAAAGATTAACATCTAAATTAGTGGTGATTACTTAAGACAATTTCAACTTAACTCAAATTAATTTATTATCCAAAATTTTGGGTTATCACATCCTACCCACCTTATTAGAATTTCGTCCCCGAAATTCAACACTAATACAGACACAATTTTTCTAAACTAACCTTCAAGATTCTAATATATCAAACCCTAATAAACAAAATATTATATCATGCAAACAAACAATAAATCTAGTGGCATTTTTTTATCAATAAGACATGCATCTAGGTTAGTCGCAAAACATAAATAACGCCTACCCATTTATTCCCCGTGATCCTAAAACTGGCTCTGATACCACTTTAACTGTCACGCCCCGAGACCGGCCCCGGGAGAAATGACAGCCGCCACGCGCATATAGACCGGAAGGCCTATACCCGTAAGGCTAAAAACAGGCACAGTGGACATCGAGAAGTTCAAAAATAATTATATTACATATTTATTTTACATTTACAAAGGAATATAACTAGATTCTCTAATTCGCTTCCCGCCCACCGATCCAGCCTACTCCTGGTAACGACTACAATTCATGCATGCTAGTCTCGACTGCAACCAAAAACATTAGGGGGCAAGGGTGAGTATGAAAAGTACTCAGCAAACCAATCATACAAACAATCATATAAATTGTAAAATAGACTTGCTTTACGAAAAATAGATGATTAAATTAATTAAGAAATTTAAAACTCATGGTGCCACACATGAAAGTAAGCATTCCCAAACCCGGGAGTCATAGGGGTTAATATTAAATTTTTTACACTCTACAGAGGGGTACCCGACATCGACAGCCTCAACTAGTACCACACAGGACTCTAGAAGAGCAGAGCCCTTTTTACCCACTAGAACCCGAATACCTGAATTTACTAATGCCGATGGCTCCTACGGATCCATCATCGACACGTTCCGTTCCAGGGCCATCCCTAGCGGAGAACTCAGTCAGTCCCATGCCTGGACTGTGACCGGTACAATACGATTACCTTCGTAGCACCAAGTTTTATTTCAGAAAACATTCATATTAATTTGCATGTCATTCCCCAGATCCATATTCATGCTAAATGCCCGGTTCATATCGGTGGCTCCAAACGGATCCATCACCGTATCACAACACCAGTGCATCAGCCATAAATATTTCAAAGGAATATCCACAACTCTCATATCTCAAATAGTATATCATAGTTTTAATAATAAAATATACTTTACAAAATATACGAGAGTTGTATAAGAAGCTTGCCTGAATTTAAGATATATGTCTTAGCAATATAACCATATCTATATGAGTTCCAACAGAAAACCAGCAATCAAAATAAATCCCAACAGTATGAGCACCCTTCTATGGATCGGCTCTGTTCAACATTTCAGCACCACCCACCTTCGTATGTATTTCCTCCCATGCATGCCATATAAATTTCCATCGGCACCTCCATGTATCTAGCTAACATGAGCTCTCTAATTCTTTCCAAGCCTCGTTCTCTCTATCTAATCTGGTCTCACGGTTCTCTCAGTTTACTAAGCTGGGGTGTGTGAGAGACATCGTCAGTGCTACTCAATTTATAGGAGCTGGTAGGCGGTGGCAACAAAATATCTAAAACGCCTGCCGCTTGAAGCTACTAAATATCTGCAGAAGCAACTGGCCTTTGAAGTTTGAACCTGGAAAACATGCAACGCCTCCACGTCCTTACTGACTCAGCTACTAGATACAAAACCAACACACCCAAGCTCCTCTAATATGAAACCACGTTTCACTCTCATGCAAAAATATCTACTAGGCTCTATGCACAGCTAGCTTAGCTAGCTACTACTCCACTTTTATATCCACGACTGTTACTAATAGTACTCTTTATCTCAATCGGCACATGTACTACTAGCTTACATGCTCAAACACAATCATGTTTTAATTACACTATGATGATTAACTCCCCTATCTGTTGTAACATACAAGTATACACTAGCTAGCTTTTTCTAATATGTTCCATCGATGGATGCATGTATTAGTACATCTGGTCACTATAATCAGCACCCCTAATTTTTTGTTGTAATTAAAGATTAACATCTAAATTAGTGGTGATTACTTAAGACAATTTCAACTTAACTCAAATTAATTTATTATCCAAAATTTTGGGTTATCACAGAACCTTACAGTGGTATCAGAGCCGAATCTATGCGTAGATCTGTTGCACGATTAGAACACAATGGTTTTGTGGGCGTTGATGCTCTTGTTGTCGCTTGCTTTTCATGTACTTTGCATCTGGTGAGATGGTGGGATGAAGCTGCCCGGGCTAACCTTATATGTCGTCATGCTCCACGCTCAACCTGCAACTTGCATTGCTGATGAGTGCATATTTGCATTATGTTTTATATTATTATTATTATTGCATTAAGTGGTAGGATCTTGGTATTTTATGACGTTCGCATGCATCTTTTATGTTTATTTTCACCAAGATCAGATCAGATGATGGATACGATAGACACAATTCTTAGACCAGTTATATTAGAGTGAAAAAGATCCAAAACAACGTAAATTGCTTATTTAGGAAATATTAATAACACCAGAAAAACCCGAAGCAATTGGAGGATACATTGGGTTTAATGAGCAATTGAAGTTTTCCCCATTGAAGTTTCACATCTATTTTACATATGCGATACTTATTTTCTGTATTTAGTTTGTTTTACTTTAATTATTTATTCTCTTATACAAAAACACCAAAACACTCTTTTTACACAACACTCTCATTTTATCTTATTACTTAGAACTTTACTTAGCATTTCTATTTTAGTATTTATTTCAAGAGTTATTAGACTTCACACTCCTGCTCCCTATGGGATCGATAACTTTATTTTTAAAACTAGCTACAAACGATCTGTGCACTTGCAGTCATCAAGCTATTTTCTGGCGCCATTGCCGGAGAGCTAAGTGATGTAGGTCTTTTAGTTTTTTCTTATTTACTTTAGTTTTATTAAGTTTAGTTTTGAGTTACAGGTTTCAACCAACATGATGAAGTTTGAGCATATGATTAGTGCTAACCCACTCAGCCACTTTGGGAAGCCCTATGAAATTAGTAAAAGAGACAACTCCAATGAGAAGACAAAGGGGTTTAAAATAAATCCTCTACTACTTGGTATTCTAAACAAGAAGCAATTTATTGAAGATGAAGAAGATCATGATCCATATGAGCATATTGCATGCTTCAAAGATATACGTGGCACTTTCCAATTATCGGGGTATACTGCTAATGAGGTAAGGCTGAAATTTTTTAGTCAAACTTTGACAATTACAGCTCTCTCATGGTATAGATCTTTACCCCAGAAGCCACTATTACCTGGGATAATTTAGCTTGTAAATTTCTATCTGTAAGAGTATGAGATTGGCGTAATATTGGATGTATTATTGAGCCTCATGGACGAGTATATATAGACGTACATGGATCATCTTGGAGTACAAGTCAAGTTAAGATAGAGTCCTAACTATTCTAAAATACCATAAGAACCATATACGTACAATACTCTAACACTCCCCCGCAGTCGTAGCGGTAGCGTCGTGAACAAACAGGAACGTCGCAAACGGTCAGACTGGAGTGCCGAAGTAGACCAGTAGGCTGACATCCCCCAGCAGTGCATCGGGAGTGTCGTAGACGATCTCGCGGCGCGTATGCTTGGACTATAGAAGAGGCTGATGATGCTCAAGCGAGGTGGAAGCCCTTGTGCCGATGTCGAGGGAGCGGAAAGTGTGGAGCGGTGCCGAGGTCGATGTAGCCGTGCGAAGGGTCACTGTGGTCGATGTCGTGGTCGGGGCTGCCGGTGTCGATGTAGCCGCAAGTAAAGCCGCAAGCGCATAGTACGCGAAGAGGATGACAGAGACGCGTCGAGGTAGGTCGAAGGTGTCGATCAATGCCGGAGTCGATGCAGTTCGAGCCGTCGGGTACGATCGACGCCAAAGTTTTGCCAGAATAAGGCGCACGTCAGGGACGAAGGCACATCTTAGTTTTGCCAGAACCTAGTATGCCAAGGAGAATGCGTCGCTGATGCAGTCGAGGAAGTCGTACAGGAAGGTGTCGATGCCGAAGAAGACGTTATCATGTCGACGAAGACGAGGCGTCCAGAGCGAGTTTGCCAGACTCGGGAACGCGTCGGGGACGAAGGAACGCACCGGTGTTGCCAGTACCAGGCGTGCAGGGTAGCTGCCATCATGAACCTGTGTGCTAGTATCGTATGACGATGCCGACGAGTTCGATGTAGAGAAGACATAGAAGGCGACGAAACCAACGGCGACCTGAAGTGGTCATGCTGGACGCCTAGAGAGGCGCGGTAGTGGTACTCGAAGTAGGCGAAGAAGAACCCGACGACGTGACGAAGACCACGTGTAGACAGCGGCGATCCACGCCTGTAGGAGTAGGCACGGTAAAAGACGAGGACGTCGATGCACCGGGACGGCGAAGTAGACTGCGTGCAATGACGCTATGACCCGAGGGGGCATAGCTGCGCATGCAAATCGATCGGCCGGGAGACCACCACGGCACGCTAAGGAAGGCGCGTTGGAAGCCGATAGCATGGACCAAAGTCGGCGGCTCTACGGCTCGAGGGGACGACACAGCGGCATCCCGTAGCTCCATCGGTGGTAGGCGCGTGCTCAGGGACGTGCTTGGCATAGGCAGGCGCGGGATCTGTTGATCAGACCGACGGTGCGCCGTATGCGCCATGGCATGGACGACGCGTAGATCGGAGTCAATGGCGGCGTTGTCGGTGAAGTCCCGGACGATGACGACGAAGGCGATCCGAGGGGGACAGCCGCGACAGCCTTCCAAGGAAGGCGTAGCAGCCTTCCGCGGTGCGCGGCAGCCTGCCGTGAGGCCGCAATATCGTGCTGAGGCAGGTGCGGCAGCGGAGAGGGCAGGCGCACAAGCGCGGTGTAGATCGTCGGTGCCGATGGTGAGTAGAAACGCAGCGATGACGGCGCGGTGGCGGCGCAATCCGATCTAAGATCGGTAAACCAAAAAAGAAAACCGATCAAGAGATCGGAAAAAAGACTTGCATGGCAGCCGATCACGGATCGACGGATGAACCCTGCATACGGGTTGCGCAGCCCCCAGCGGAGATCATGGAGATCTACCTCCCCGGGGGCGGCGCGGCGGAAGCGTGCCGGTGGCGGCTAGGGTTTAGGATCGGTTTAGGCTGATACCATGTAAGAGTATGAGATTGGCGTAATATGTTGGATGTATTATTGAGCCTCATGGGCGAGTATATATAGACGTACATGGATCATCTTAGAGTACAAGTCAAGTTAGGCTAGAGTCCTAACTATTCTAAACTACCATAAGAACCGTATACATACAATACTCTAACACTATCGAAATATTATCCATTATCAAAATCCTTTGAAATCAGGCGTCTTATAATGACTTGGAGGAACCGTCCTAATGAAGGGCTAGTAAGAACTTATGTAAGATTTAAAGATTTACTTAATCAATATCATCATCATGATTTTCCTGAATGGTATTTATTGCATATCTTTTATAGAGGTTTAATTGAATCTAATAAAATTAAACTAGACTCTTGCGCGAGAGAAGATTTTATGGATTTATCCATAACTAAAGCTTGGGCTTTACTTAATAGAATTCGCGATCATAGAGTTTCGTGGAATTTTGGTCTAGGCAGTAAAGGAGGCATAGAAATAGATTATGATTGTATTCATGACTATAATAAGAAGGGCCATGTTAATGAATTATTTAAAGAACTTTATTTAGATTCGGATCTTGTGCTGCAAATTGTTAAAGCTTTTACAGAACACATCAAAGCTCCAAAAGAGGGTTCGGCCAAGTATGATCCACCACCCGAACCTGAGAAAAAAAGAGAAGTTAGAGCAACATTGTCCTCCCTAGAACCAATGTATGAGATGCCTTTCTCTAACACTAGATAGAAGCATATTTTGGAATATGAACAGGTTAAAGCAGTACAGGAGAAGAAAGAAGAGGAAAATATGACAAAAGTTGAAGAACATCTGTATGAAACCAAATATGAAGAGGTAACCAAGGAAGCAATCATGGCTCTATATGCACATTGTAACATAGTTGAACTTGATGAAGAGACTTCCATATTGGTTGAAGGTAAAATTAAGGTAAAAGATGTAGGTAAGCCGATTCTTCCCTGCATATTTAAAGAAACCTCGCATTATAGTGTATGTGATCTTGGCACCACAGTTAATGTTATATCCTATGACTTTTATTTAGAAATAAAAGAAGAGATAGCACCGGCCACAATAGAAAATACTGATATGACAATCATGTTAGCCAATAAAAATCTTAGAATTCCAATGGGAGTAGTTGAAGATACAACTGTCACAATTGACAATAAAAATGTCCCTATTGATTTTGTAGTTGTTGATATGCCAATTGACACTCTTTGCCCAATCATATTTGGAAGAAACTTTTTTAGTGATATAGGTGCCATAGTTGACTTCAAAAGGAGGTTGTATCCCTTAACCTTGGGAAAGCGGAAAAAGAATTCCACTTCTCCAAATTTAAATACAAACCTCTACATATACAAGAAGAAGATAAAGATAAGACTATCGAGGAGATGGCAGCTCTTTTCTTAAATAATCAAGATGAAGAAATAAATGAAGACCCAAATTGTGAAGAAATAATTGTGGAGGACATTTCTCTAGAAGAATTTAAAAGTGAATTTGATTCACTTCCCATTTTAGGACCTCTAACTGATGAGGCTGTTGAAGAGGCAGAAAAGAGAGGGGATGGAGAATTACCACCCCCAGAATTAAAAACTTTACCAGATAATCTTAAATATAGATTTTGGATAATACTAATAAATTCCCTGATACTATTAGTGCTAAACTTTCAGGGAATGAAGAAGAAGAACTCATGAAGGTACTAAAGGAGCACCGCAAGGACTTTGGGTACTCAATGGATGACTTGAAGGGTATTAGTCCCATGATAGACGTCCATCAGATATTCATGGAGGAAGGTGCTAGACGAGTTGTGGAATTTAATAGAAGACTAAAGCCTGAGATGAAGGAAGTGGTAAGAAATAAAATAGTACGCCAACTTGATGCAGTTATAATTTATACTTAAAAATAAAGTGAATGGATAAGTAATGTTCATTGTGTTCCTAAGTAAGGCGGATTTATTGTTGTTCCTAATGAAAACAATGAATTGATACCTACTAGAACTGTTGTTGGACATAGGATGTGCATAGATTTCAGGAAATTGAATAAGTAAACTAGGAAACATCACTATCCTTTACCGTTCATAGATCAAACTTTAGAGAGGTTAGCAAACAACACTCATTTTTGCTACTTGGACGGATACTCTGGTTTTTCCTAAATAGATGTTCATCCTAATGACCAACTTAAAACAACTTTCATTAGTCCTTATGGTTTACATGCTTACCGATACATGCCTTTTGGTTTATGTGATGCTCCAACTACTTTCCAAAGATGCATGACTTCTATTTTCGTAGATTTTATAGAACTGATAATGGAAGTATTTATGGATGATTTTGTGTCTATGGAACTTCGTTTACTAGTTGCTTCGATAATCTCAAAAGAATTTTGCAGCGTTGCAAAGAAACCAATCTTGTTCTAAACTAGGAGAAGTGCCATTTTATGGTTAAAGAAGGCATAGTCCTTGGACATAAGGTATTAGGTAAGGGTATTAAAGTAGATAGGGATAAAGTTAAAGCAATAGAGAGAACGCCACAACCAAGGGACATAAAAGGTATAAGAAGTTTTCTTGGTCATGTGGGTTTTTATAGAAGGTTCATTAGGAATTTCTCTGGAATTTTCAAACCTTTAACTAATCTGTTGCAAACGGGAGTAAGATTTAATTTTGATGATAAATGCCTTATTGCCTTTGATAAACTTAAATATGCTTTATCTCATGCCCCTATCATTCAACCACCTATTTGAGATATGTCTTTTGATTTAATATGTGAAGCTAGTGATGATGTTGTAGGAGTAACTCTGGGACAATACATAGGTCACATATTTAATATTATACATCATGCTAGTAGAACTCTCAATAGTGCTCAAAAGAATTATCCTAAGAAAGAAAGAGAACTCTTTGCTGTATTTTTCTCTTGTGATAAATTTCGTTCTTATATTGTTTATGCAAAAGTAAGAGTTCATACGGATCGTGAAGGTTTAAAAGAACTCCTCGAGAGGAAGTTTCATCAGCCAAGACTAATCCCTTGGATCCTTTTACTTCAAGAATTTGAGTTGCAGATTATGCAGAGACGGGAAGCAAAGGTAGTATATGCATCATCTATATTTACCCAACAAGACATCAATCTTATTGAGAGGAGCTTTAGTCCTGGTGATTTTTGTTTTCAAGAATTATATTATTATATGAGCTAAGGTCAAGTCCTCCCAAGAATAAGAGGTCCCTGTTGTTGGTCGTCAAAGCTTCTATATCCCCTCACAATATATTTTCGGGGTGCGGTATATATACGACGTAACTATATGGCCGGAGAAAACTCTCTCGCCATATAGTTGGTCGTCAAAGCTTCAGTACCCTCGACCCGTTTTCGTTATTATTCATTACCAAAAAAAACTCTTTGTTTCGGTTCCTAGTCGGTCATATAACCTACCTGGGCTCGAGATATTTGGAATTATCTGCCCGGAACCAACTATACGTCTGTAACTATACGGGTCGCGACCGTATAGGCCGCGACCGTATAGTTGTTCGTTACGGCGCAGGACTCCTCCAAATCAGCGATTTCTTTTTCTAGTCGGTTTGGATTGTTTTCTTGGACCAAAATTTTATGTTTCTCACGAGTTTTACTGATCTCTGACCCCTCTTATATACTACCCTTGTGCCTCTCTCTAATCACAAATCACCAGGAACAAATACAGCTATGCGCTATCCAGTCCTAGGCCGTGGAAAACCTATGCGGCTCATTGCTCCTAGGGACCTTTCTAGCAGCCCGTCGATGGAGGACGACAATGAGCAGGTGGAGAGGTTTAGCCTGGGGTACAAAGAGTACGTCGATACAAGCTTCTACAACAGCGACCCCGATGAAGGTTGGGGCGACGTTTACATTTACCGCGACGTCTATGACCCCTCGGAGGTCGACTGGGAGGTGATGAAAGACTAGGCGGCGATGAAAATGACTCAAGAAGAGAGAGAAGGCCGCAAGCCGCACGAAAAAGGACGTGTGAAGACGGTCAAGTTCGTCAATACAGATCCAAGGCCACATAAGCGTAAGGAAATACCTAACATTTGTGCAGGTGCTAGAAAGGGACCAGCGTTGCCCCACTCGAGGCCTACCACTGGCGCTCGTATGAGGGTGAAGCCTCAAGATGAGTGGAGGAGCAGCTTCTTCTTCCTCGATCCATCAATAATGGATGCGGAAGAAGGAGTTGTCCCCAGGACAAAAAATCGCGTGCAGGCACTAGAAGTATAGCCGAAGCAGGAGTTACTCCATTGCATTGAAGTCTGTCATCGCCTCAAGGAGATAGAGGAGAAGGATGATCTTCTCCTGATGATGACTAAGCTCATAGATAGGATGGATACTGTGCAATCTGATTTGCGTAGGTGCTACAGCCGCATCACCGCTCTGGAGGACACCAACAAGAAGCTACACACCGTGGCTCTACATGCTATGGCGCCACAGTGACCTTCAATAAAGCACGGTATAAAATAATCGCAAGGGATTATTTGACCCCGTTTGGCTTGATTCCAAGCTTGGGGAGATATTTAAGACCTTGTAATCTATCTTACAAGTTTTTATTTCTATTCTAGTTTTGCATTAGTTAGAGCTCATAAATAAAGTTTGCATCATTAGATTCCCTTCAAGAATAGTTGATCCCTCTTATGAAATTCCGAGTTTATTATAATATATGGAGAATTATTGAGTTTGAGTTTGTCCTATTAGATATATGAATTGCTTGAGTATGATCTTACTTGTACTTGATGATATCAATAGGAGTCTTCCACCCCATTTGTATTAATGGAACATATAAAGATAATTTGATCAATATGTTGTAGGTCAATAGTTTGATTTACAAAAAGGATAAATTATTTAATTAATTAAGATGAAAAAGAAAAATCTTGAAGAAAGGATAAATTATAAGTGCTATCAAATAGAGTGAGAACAAGTTTGAGGTAGAATACTCAAGTAATAAAGATGCTACATATATATTTGGAATTTGATAATTGAGATTGTTAAACTTTGAAATTCCTACATGAAGTGAATATATGGCTAGCTCCTTTGCACATCACTTAAACAAAAGTGTGAGCACACACACACACACACACACACACACATATATATATATATATATATATATATATATAAGAAGAAAAAGAAGATGAAGAAAACAGCGAATGTGCAAAGAGGAAATAGGCATATACCACTATATTGTAGTAAAACAAAGAGACGTTTGAGAATTTGAATCCCAAGTGAATATATTAATCCTAAAAACACTTGGGACTACCTCACTAACTCATTCGGTTGAAGCAAATACTTTTACATCATGTTGAGAATAATCTTTTGTAAACTATTAATTGCTAAGGTGTGAAAGCCTGCTAATATTATTCGGATGATTCGAGTAAGATACAATTCATGAAATTATTTATATGTATCCTTTATGATCAACACATGCTGCAACTGCCTCATTTATTTTATCGACTCAGCTTCATAAATCCGAGGATCACATCCATTAAGCTGAACTTGCTCGGGATGAGCAAGAGTCTAAGCTTGGGAAAGTTGATGAGTGCATATTTGCATCATATTTTAGATTATTATTTTGCATTGCAGATGTAGTATTTTGTATTTTACGGCATTCGCACGCACTTTTTATGTTTATTTTCACCAGGATCAGATCATATGATGGATCCAATGGACATAATTCATGGAGGAGTTGTACCAGAGAGAAAAGGATCCAAAAACTACGTAAATCTCTTATTTGGGAAATATTAATAATACCAGAACAAAAATCGAAGCGAGCAAAGGAGGCAGGAGGGTTGACGACCAACTATATGGGCCACCGCCGTATAGTTGTCGCCGTACAGTTGGCACCGCCTCCGCCTCCTCAAATAGTTTCACCCTGTGCAGCTGGTTCGGGGAGACGACATATAGAACACCCAAAAATCACCGAAACCTAACCTACGGAAGGCATCTGGAGGGGGAACTTTCCCTAGGGATCCATCTTCGCCCTACGCAGATCTAGGAGGCCAAGGCATCGATCTCCATTTTCATCAACCGCTGCATCTTCATCACCACCATCATCTCCATTCATCCCATCTAGATCTTGTTGTAATTCTTGCACTAGTTATGGATTTATACAAGTACTATTCATTGATAATCATTTCCATTATCAATGACATGATGCCGTTTGCCTCCATGTCTGAGTAGATCATTAGTTCTTGGGGAGATGGAGAAACCCTAGTATGAGATTGGAATAAGATAAAGTTTATTATGATATTCATCACCGTGACCATGTGTTAGATTGTCTACATCTTGATGTTGGAAGAAGTCGACCTCTCCAATATTTGCCTCTTGTTGGGACTTGATGTAGGTGACTACTTGTTGGTAGACTGAAAGAACATGTGGGCCCCCATGTGTTGTTTTGGCAATTAATGACAATCTTTATGAACTAATGTGTGTATTAAGTTATACTTGTAGGAATTGTCCATTGGCATCGCTTGGAGCTTGTGTCGGCTTCAAGGTCGATGAAATGAGAAGAACATATGTTGTGCAATCTCAAAATGCGCAATCTTTAGAAGATCTCATGTTTGATGCTTGCCATCCTCGGTGATCATGGATCGATGATGAGGAATCAAGAAAGGCGTTCCATCTTGAGAAGGTAAAGATCGTCTACATCGAGATCAAGTGGAATGCTCAGAGCAAAGGTATAATCTTGATAGGTTTTCCCTTTTTCCGGTCTTATATTGTTAGTGGAAGACCGGGTTTAGGATAGATAACCGTATTATCAAGAGGGGCTCTCGAATGAGTAACTCGATCACATCGTTCGGAGAGAGCTCAAACCTTTGCATACTTGCATCATCGTATTTGGTTGTTATTTGGTATTATCCATGTGAGGATATAGTGCTTGTGGTAATCTCCATAACAAGCTCTTGTTCGTCAAAATCGGATCCCTCTTTTATATCTTATTGTGATTTTGATCTATGCGGTTTTTCGGTTTCTCACAAAGTGAGGTAGCTCACATTATTATACTTGATACATTCTCACTTGGTGATAACCAATATTTTCACATTTTATAGGGAAGCTCATGTCGTCCTCTTTCCAACGTAATTGGAATCGGGTCGATCGGAGTTACCAATCAAAAGTTATAGCCGTTTGAATATCTGCTGGTCTCCTAGGTACCAAAATGCAGTACCGCATTTTAGTACCTAGCAAGGCAGAAGGTTTTGGAAAGTTGCCAAAATCCACTGCCGGGCTAGGTACCAAAAAGCGGTAGTACCGCATTTTAGTACCTAGCGCGGCAGAATGTTTTTTACTTCGTCATTTGGATCTATCCTCCCTTGCTGGACTATGATGTTTCTTTGCATGATCTTGTAGAGGTTGTTGTCCTCTTCGAAATGAGCCCAAGATCATCGAAATCGGAGTCCGGATGCAAAAGTTATGGATGTTTTCGTTCTGTGATAACCGGTAGTACCGGGGTCCGATAGTACCGCATTTTGGTACCGGGGCCTTGAGAAAAATGCATTTGGAGCCCAGAACCCAGGAAATGTCCGGTAGTGCCGGGAAAGTCCGGTAGTACCGGGAAAAAGTCCGGTAGTACCAGGAATCGCGTTTTTGGGCTGCAACGGTTGGATTTTGGAGGGACCTATATAAGGGGCCTTCTTCCCCAATGGTTCCTCAACCATTCTTGCAAGTTTTCCCCTCCATTGTTGAACTTCTTGAGCTTGATTTCTCTCAATCCCTCTGATTATTCTTGCATATTCTTGAGGGATTTGAAAGAGGAGATCTAGATCTACAATCCCACCAATCAATCTCTCCTCTAAGTGAGGGGAACATATTGGGATCTATATCTTAGAGTCTTTTGTGTATTTCCTCCATTTTTCTTCCTCTCTTATTCCCCCATAAGCTTTTTTAGCTTTGGTGGAATTTGGGAGAGAAGGATTTGAACACCTTTGTGGTGTTCTTGCCATTTGCATTTGGTGCATCGGTTTGAGTTCTCCTCGGAGGATTTGGTTTGAGTTGCTCATTGGAGCTTGTCCCTCTTGGGTTCTTGGAACCCTAGGCAGTTTTAGCCTTGGTGGCATTGTGGCCTTGGTGGCATTTGTTGAGGCCTTTTGTGGCATTTGTTGGGAGCCTCCAATTAAGTTGTGGAGAAGTGCCCCAACCTTGTGAGAGGTTCCGGTTGCCACCGACAAGTGCACCGATAGTGGAAGCGTGGATCGATCCCGTTGGGGTGAGATTCACCGGAGAATAAGGGAGGCCTTTTGTGGCGTTGGTGCTTTGATACCACCCCCTCTCCAAACGAGACGTAGTCCATGTTGGGAGGAACTCGGTAAAATATCAGTGTCCCCACGTGCTTCGGTTATCTCTATACCTGAGCTCTTTACTTATGCACTTTACATTGTGATAGCCTTCGTTCTCGAAGTAATATATATATTGCTATCACTTTGTTGCTTGTATTGATTAGCATAAGTTGTTGGTGCACATAGGTGAACCTTAGTTGTTCTAGGTTGTTCTTAACAAAGTAAACTCTAGTTTTATTCCGCCTTTGTTGAGCCACTCTAGGAAAAGTTTTAATCGCCTATTCACCCCCCCTCTAGGCGACATCCGTATCCTTTCAATTGGTATCGAGCCGGTATCTCATTTTAGGCTTCACCTTGAGAGTAAAGATGTTTGCTTAGAGGATTAGTGCACAATGACATGTTCACATTCGATGGCACAAATTATGATATATGGAAAAATCGCATGCTCATTCATTTTCGGGACATGGACCCAAATTTGGAGCGTATTGTAGATATAGGTTTTTCTCCTCCTATGGATTTCAAAAATCTATCTTGTGAGGATGAGAAAAACTTATATCTCGATGCTCAAGCTTCTAATGTGCTTGTTAATGCTTCGAGCTATGTAGTTACCTCTTCAATCATTCCTTTTTGGAGCGCTCATGAGTTGTGGACAAAACTTCAAGATAAATATGTTGTGTCCAACATTATGGAGGATGATTGTGTTGCTTCCACTTCCGGTCGAGATGAGTTCTCATCCTCTACCACTTCACCAACATGTGACTTTCACAAGATAATGATATGGTGAGTGGTGATAGAAATTGCAATATGGATAGTGTGTTCACTATTTGTAATCCCTCATATCTATCTAGTTGCATTGATCTATCTTTGGACCTTAAAACTTCTAGCACTCAAAATTCCTCACATGCTTGTGTTAATAGTCCTTGCATATCATGTAGAAATGACTTGAATAAATCTCATGATGATATGCTCATGTTGTCTTGTTGCCATGATAAAAATGCTTCTATTTCCTCTAGTGCTTGTGTTGCTAACCATGTAGAGGAAAATGAAGATTCTATGGGCCAAGACAAGGTCTTGAAGAGAGCTACAAGTGCAATCTCATCATCACCTTCCTCCGGTTCTCACATGTGCCTTATGGCTAAGGGAACAAAGGTAACCTCTTTGAATCCCATTGTATCTCATGATGATGATGATGAGGTTGAGAATGATAATGATGATTATAGAGGTAAGTATGATATTACCTCTATTAAGAAAATGGGAGAGGTTGTCTATAGCGCTCTCTTCAAAAATAAAATTGCTTCCTTCAACTTTCTTGAAATCTTAAATTGTGCCATAGAAGGCAATGATCCTATTGAGGAGCAAGAAAATTTAATTGATGAAAAGTTTGCACTTGAGCGTGAGTATGCTAATGAAGTTGCACAACTAAAGGACTCCCTTGAAGAAGAACAAACCACCATAGAATCTCTTGAGGAGACTTCTACTCTAGAATTATCTAGAGTAAAGGAATACCATGGTAGAGAACTTGCGGTGGCTAACTCCTTCAAGATTAAAAATGGTGAACTTGTAGTTGCTTATGCTAAACTTGTTGAGGATTTTAAGCACCTCGAAAATGGCTCTCGGGTCGTTAAGAGGGAGCTCATCAAACTCACCGAGTCACATGAGCAACTTAAAGCTTCATATTTAAAAGAGCTTGACAAGTTGCCCTCACCTCTTGCTAATAATAATGATGTTTGTGCTACTAACTCTATTTCTTGTGAAGCATCTATTTTGGAGGAGAATGTTGAGCTAAAGGCTCAACTTGCGTTGCTAACTAGCAACTACGGGAAATTAGAAGAAAGTCATGTTAAGCTCTCAAGCTCGCATGAGGATCTTCTAGTCTCCCATGGTAGGCTAAAGTTAGCTCATGAGGCCATCGTTTCAAAGGTAACATCTAGTGGACCTCATGTGGACATTAGCACTACATCTACTCCAAATGTTATATTTCCATGTGCTAGTCCTTGTAGTTCATCCTCTCACAACAATGATATATCTTGTGATGAATTACATTCCGTGCCTTGTTGCTCTAAGAATATAGCATCTACTTCCTCTAGTACTTTTGTTGAAACTAACCATGTGGAGGAAATAAAAGAGCTCAAGGCTCAAGTCACTTCTTTGAGAAATGACTTGAAAAAGGGTCATCAAGGGAAGGCCGCACTCAACAAAATCTTGAGTGTGCAAAAATCCCCCAATGACAAGAGTGGGCTTGGATTCAACTCCAACGTCAAGAACAAGTCCACTATAAAGTTGAAGCACAAGGACAACAAGAAGAATGGCCAAGATCAAGTCAAGAATCCGGCCAATATTGTTTGCTTCAAGTGCAAGGAAGAAGGGCACCATGTTAGATCTTGCCCATTGAAGAAAAAGCCTCTTGGTGTGAAGCATCAAGGGAAGCGGCCTCAAGTTCCACCTCAAGTCATTAATGGGCCTCTTCCTAAGAGCACTACTCGAGCCCTTCCTCGAGTTGTGGCTTCACCTATGAAGAAAGATAGCAAGAGTAGAACTTGCTACATATGCCGTGAGAAGGGGCACATTTCTTCTGCATGCACTATTGGTAACTCCTCATCCCATCCTATCTTGATTGATGATTCTTATTCTCTTTGTGAGGATGAGGTTGGCAATGTGTTTGCCAAATTTGTTGGTGCTCAATGTGGTGTCAAGAAAATAACCATTTGGGTTGCCAAACCTATTGTGACTAACCTCTTAGGACCCAACTTGGTTGGGGACCAACAAGCCAAAACTTGATCAATAGGTGTGTTTTGGAGAGCATTGGAGTCTTGGCTACATTATGAAGAATTGAGGGATCTTCGTCAATTATTATTGTCACGCCAAGCCATTTGTATTACCATGATTATATTATATTTCCAATGTTCCTCCTTGCGGTAACATATGCTTAACTCATTACATTGAAAGTTACTCGCCCCTTGTGCATGTGTTGGTTTTGTATATTCCATGCTTTTGTACATGTTGTGCTTTACACTTAATTATCTTGAGATATCAAGTATATTTGTATATGATTAGGTGGCACACCATGTATGTGTGTTTCTTGTATTAGAGCCTTAATTGATTATATTTGATATCTTATTTGGCTCTTGTGAGAGATTAATGGACTATCCCATTTTGGGGGAGTGTTATGCTTGGGCATTCCACAATCCTAAAACTGTGTGTACATGAGGAATACCACCTAGTATTTATACTGGATTATTGTCTAGTCTCTATGTGGTACAATTCTCATGAGAAATTTAAGTTTTATAATATCCATTAATTATCTCTGTGTTGGTTTTATGGTAGTATCACATTATGGGGGAGTCATATGCTTAGTGCATATTACAAATCCTAGAAAATGTGGATATTCGAAGTTGTGTCACTTAGAATTGATATTGATAATTATCTAGCACCTATGTGACACATTTGCTCATACAATTTCCAATTTGCTTGAATGGCTTTATTGATCTTATTTTGGATCTTGTATATGAGAGTGGTTCTTGGTATGTGTTTCCTCATATTTAGATATAGATATTCGCATGGAAACCATTTGCTTCAAGTTACTCTAATCACTAGTGATTGTGTGACTATTGGAAGCTACCAAGAATCTTGTTTGAAGTATCATGCTCAATTCTTATATTTAGTTATATGCTTCTTGTTGTGACTATGATCTTGGATATCCATGCAAGCTACCTTGGGAAAATTATTCCCAATATTTCTTGTCCTTGGACAATGAGTACTAAAGTTATGGTAGAATTTATTGATCATAGTCACTTTGGTCTTTTCTTAATCGTATCCTATCTTTGGCCAAGTAAATGTTTTGTGTGCTCCCATTCCTTCCTTGCCTCTTATGAATCTTCTTATTTTATTGGTATTCTCGTGTGTTTTATTTAATGTAGGTAGTGGTGATGATCTCATTTGTGTGCATTTTGCATTCAAAAGCAAAATTCTATATAATGTACTACTTATGGGTGAGCTCTCCTATATTATCTAGAACAATCCTTTTATGCTTCCTTGTTTGATCCATATCGGGTTTTATGTGCTTGGAAGTTTGATCTTTTCGTTTTGGTATTTTGTGCCATCATGAAAAGTTTGGAGAGTTTGGTTTACTTGTTGGAACCTTACTCTTTTTGGGAGTTGGTTTTTTCTCATTCCTTGCTTCACACTTTGACCATTTTAGAATGAGATAAATCCTTGAGCATTTGTATTTTTATCTATCTTTTGCTCTTTGGCTTTTGCCTAGTTCATTTTTGAACTTATGCTCTTTCATGTGTTGAATTGGTTATTTGATACAATTTGGACACCGCTTGTCTTTCACACTCTTGTGTGTGCCAAATCGGTTTACTTGGTGTTTTTGTTCAAATTGTATCTCATTTTTGGTTCTTGAAATCTTTATGCATGCATGTTTACTATATGTTTATATTAAGGCATGTTTGCTTTCTTTGATCCAATATATAGGGGAAACTCCACCGATTCCCATCGGCTAAGTTGTGCATGAAATTCAATTTCATATCAATATGCACATAATTATGTGGAGTCTCTCCTATGTATTGTAGTTGCACTAACTACTTTGGACCCAATATGTTTGGGGACCATTTTTTACTTAAATGTGTTTTAGGTACATTGGAGATATATTGGACGCTTGTCTCTCAATTTTGAAGAAGTGATGATTAGAAGAAAATTTGAGGCAAGCTATAGGATGATCAACGAATTCATATCCTCTACATCCTACCAATTAGATCTCAGTAACAAGTATCTCTTTCTCATGCTCACATATCTTGATTCCAACCGTTTGTCGGTTGCCTTCTAGCATGAATTTATGTATTTGTAATTGTTGTAGTTATAGCCATGGTTTTAAGAGGACTCTCTATTGTATATGTGTTTAAGTTGAGATGAGTGCATATAATTGGGACTATACAAAATCATGCATATGATCCTACAATTCCAAATATATCAATCTAGCAATTTTATTGCCTATCATTTCATCAACTTCTCTCATGTGCAATAGTGAGATTTTTGCTAGTCTATTATATCTTATGATACTTGTTGCCTTTCTCCATATATTCCAACTTTCTCCTTTTTCCCTTGGTGATAGTTGTAATATATGTAGTATGTTTGTGTTTGAAGCTCATTAATCTACAATAAGATATATTTGAGCCTTTGGTCGTGCTTTGAAGCAAAAATGTTATTGGTATATGTTATGACTTCATTTTTGCTTCCATGTGCTTGTTGTATATCTTCTTTATGTGTGCATATTTCTTTGTTGGCATATGTCTTTGTGATGTTTTCAACTTAGAGACATATACACATATGAGAATATAATTTTAGTTGATTTTTAATCCTTGGAGACCACCTTTCTATTCCTTTTGATTCTTCAATGGCTTCCAAATTTAATTTCCTATGAGTGTTAGTTCATCTTGTTTGCATATTTGGGCACTCATTTGTTCTCTCATGCCTTGCATTGTTAAATAAACTTGGATGAGTGAGGATTCCATGATTATGCACCTTGTTCCCAAATACAATTATCATAATTGGTGCATTATCTTTGGGGAGCTCATCTAATTCATTTAATAATGCTCATTTGTCTTATTTATCATTTATTGTGCCTTAAATGTTTATGGAGAAGTGAGGATTCCATATTTGTGTATTTTTGTATTGAAATATACCGATTTTAAAGTATGCACAAATCTTGGGGAGCTTCTCTATTTTATATTTAAAACACTCTTGTGCTCATATCATAACATCTTGTTGTTTCCATTTGGACTCATTTGTTGTTTTCAATTGGTTGTCGGACCTTGTAATTGCTTGCATCATTTGTCTTTATTTTGGTAATCTTCGGGTCCTCGATATAGTCGTACTCCCTCCCAAGTATTCATCATTGGATATGTGCGAAGGCACACCTTTGGAGGAATTATTACTATATTTGCCTTCTAGAACTTGTCACCCATTTCGGCAATCGATGCCAATGGGGGGAGAAGTTTTAGAGGGTTTAAGGGAAGTTGGTTGATGCATTGAGTTTGTTCTTAAGCATTTTCCTTTCATGCTCTTGCATCTTTATTGTTGCTTAGCATGTGTTATATATAGAGGAAACTCCACCAATGATAATGATTGGCAATATATGCAATGAAATTCAAGTTCATCACACATGCATAGATTGTGGGGGAGTTTGCTCTATATATGGTGGTGGTACCAATATCACATACTTTTGTAGTATTTGATATTGGTATTACCATCTTATTCATTAAAATTCCTTATATAAACCCTATTAAAGGGATTGTCATCAATTACCAAAATGGGGGAGATTGAAAGAACATGTGGGCCCCCATGCGTGGTTTTGGTAATTAATGACAATTTTTATGGACTAATGTGTTTATTAAGTTATACTTGTAGGAATTGTCCATTGGCATCGCTTGGAGCTTGTGTCAGATTCAAGGTCGATGAAATGAGAAGAAGATATGTTGTGCAAGCTCAAAATGCGCAATCTTTAGAAGATCTCATGTTTGATGCTTGCCATCCTCGGTGATCATGGATCGATGATGACGAATCAAGAAAGGCGTTCCATTTTTAGAAGGTAAAGCTCGTCTACATCGAGCTCAAGTGGAATTCTCAAGGCAAAGGTATAATATCCTATATCCTCCAATTAATTCGGGTTTTTTCTGGTGTTATTAATATTTTTCCAAATAATCAATTTACGTTGTTTTTGGCTCCTTTTCACTCCAATATAACTGGTCCAAGAATTATGTCCATTGTATCCATCATCTGATCTGATCCTGGTGAAAATAAACATAAAAGATGCACGCGAATGTCATAAAATACCAAGATCCTACCACTACAATGCAAAATAATAATATAAAACATGATGCAAATATGCACTCATCAGTTTTGTAAACACAAAAGAGTCCCTAGTAAGCCTTTTGTTAAACTAGCTTATTGATTAATAAATGATCATGGTTCCTGGTCAAGGACATTGGATGTTATTAATAATAAGGTTATATCATTAGGAGAATGATGTGATGGACACACACCTAAAGTAAGCATGGCATAAGATTAAGTCATTAAGTTTGTTTTTTATAAGATTTCAAATACATACTAATCTAATCCTTTGACCATGAGATCATATTAATCACCATCACCGGATGAGTGCTTTGATGACATCAAACGCCACTTCCATAACTGGGTGGTTATAAAGGTGGCATTGGATATTCTGAAAGTATGTGTTGAAGCGCATGAATCAAGAGTGGGATTTGTCCATCCAAATGAAGGATAGATACACTCTGGGCCCTCTCGGTGGCATGTCATCCAATTGTCTTGAAAGCATGTGACTAGGTGATACGTCGGAAACGTATCTATAATTTTTGATGTTTCATGCTTGTTTAGTATCTAATTTGCTTTGCTTTGTCTACACTTTGAGGTGTTTTTATATGTTTTATGGTACTAACCTATTAATAAGATTCCACAGTGCCAATTGCATGTTTTCTTCTGGTTTTGGTTCCAGAAAGGCGGAAAATCAATATTCTCGGAATTGGACGGGATAAAAGCTAAAGTCATTATTTTTCCCGAAGCAACACGGAACCACGTGATACGTCCAAAACGTATCTACTTTCTCGAACACTTTGCTATTGTTTCTTCTCTAAACTTGTGTGATTTGGATACAACTAGCACGGACTGACGCTGTTTTCAGCAGAATTACTTTGGTGTCTTGTTTTTGTGCAGAAAATAAACTATTAGGAAAAATCCTGGAAAATGTGCCAAAAATTAAATTTCACCAGAAGATCCACGGAGCCAGAAGGAGAGACGGAGAGGAGGCCTAGGGGGCCAGACCCATCCCAGGCGCGGGCCCACCACTGGCCACGCCTGGAGGGGTGCAGCCTCCCCAGGCAGCTCCTCGGCCTCCCTCTGCGCCTATAAGTGGCCTTTCGACCTAAAAACCGAGGGGGGTCCATAGTTTTCCATAAAGAGTTCCGATCCGCCTCGGCCACCAGAAACCAAGATTCGGATCTAGAAACTCCGTTTTGGCACCCTGCCGGCACGGGGAATTTGGAGAGGATCATCGCCATCGTCATCACCAACGCATCTCCATCGACCACCGATGTTTCCCTCATCCATGAGTGAGTAATCTCCCGATGTAGGATTGGGGATGGTAGGGATTGGATGAGTTCTATCATGTAATGGAATATGATTGTTAGAGCATAGTGCCTAGTATCTCTTGTGCTATTTGACTTTGTTGCAACTTGTTGTGCTTAATGCTTGTCACTAGGGCCCGAGTGCCATGATCTCAGCTCTGAACTTATTATTGAATCATTATGATAGTATTGTTTGTGATCTTATCTGCAATTTGTGTACACATATCATTGTCCGGATCCAAAGGCCCCAAAGTGATAATAATTGGGACAACTGGAGGGGATGGTTTTGGTGTGAGGATCACATGTGTTCATGGAGTGTTAATGCTTTTCTCCGGTGCTCTATTAAAAGGAGCATCTTAATTTCCAGTAGTTCCCTAGAGGCCCTCGCTGCCATGGGCTGGCTGGACAGAAGATGTTGTGCAAGTTCTCATTGCGAGCACATATGACTATATATGGGGCACATGCCTAGGATTGTTTAGTACTTGGATGCTTGTTATTTATCCACAGTGCCCTAGATCTTGAAGTTACATGTTTAGAGTCATCCATGCAACGCCCGTCCATCCATCCCTTGTTTCACTATTGCTGTTACTGCTGTTGTTGCTTTGCTGTTGCTACTACCAAACTGTTGCTACTGATAAACTTCTGTGAGCAAGAACTATTTCCAGGTGCAGTTGAACTGACAACTCAATTGTTAAGGCTTGAAAGTATTCTTTGGCTCCCCTTGTGTCGAATCAATAAATTGGGTAATACTACCCGCGAAGACTGTTGTGATCCCCTACACTCGTGGGTCATCAAGACTATTTTCTGGCGCCGTTGCGGGGGAGCATAGCTTTATTTGTAAGTTCACTTGGATCTATTGTTGTTCACTGCTACTCCTTTCATCATGGGGAAGTCTCGTGATGGAAAGTTCCCTATTTTACCATCCGCTACAAGAAGAGGTAGATTCACCATCTGTTATAAGTAAGCTTGTCAAACCACCACCACATACTCATGCTACACACACTGCTACTACTGCTGAGTCTAAAACTGCTTTTGATACTCATGATGTTACTTCTACTATGCTTGATGCGAGTGGTTCATTAGGTCTTTTTCTAGATGCTACTATGGCTGGTCTAGGAAATACCAAAACTCCTAGTGAAGACACTGTTACACCTGTTAGCTCACCTGAGGCTAGTGAGAGTTATGATATTAATGATGATTACATTGAGTTCACTGATGATTTTGTTGAAGAGTGCCGAAACACACATGGTACTAGTGCTATTAAGAGTCTCCTTGCTAGACGTACTATTATGCCTAAGTTGTCCTCTGATCCTAAGTTTGCCACTTCTCCCATAGATATTAAAGATGAAGATTATGATTTCTCTCTTGATTTATCTTATTTAGATATTGTTGAGAAAGAACCTTTTTGTGGTACTGAAAATGAGAATGATGTGGCTCATATGAATGAGCTTTCTACTATGAGTGCTTTATTCTCTGATGATTTTAAGATGCGCAAGTACTTTGTTGCTAAGATCTTCCCTTTTTCACTAAAAGGAGAAGCTAGGGCTTGGTTTAATAGATTACCTCCTGGTTCCATTGATAGCCCTGATTGCTTCTTTCTTCCAGAAATATTTTCCTCCCAGTGCTAGACATGCTGCTTTGCAGAGACTTTTTAATTTTAAACAGGGAGAAGAAGAGAAGTTGCCTGAGTCATGGACAAGGTTCTGTGCCTTGATTCATGCACATCCTGGATGCCCATTACCTAAGAATGAGCTTCTTGATCTTTCTTATAATGGACTAACCGATGATTCTAGGACCTACCTAAATAGCTTTGCTGATTGTGTTTTCAGTAAAAGAACTCCTACAAATGCTGAAGAATTAATGGCTAAGATAAGCAAGAATTATGATGATTGGACTTCAACTGAGCTGAATACACCTGAGCCTATTACTTCTGAACCAGATGTTCCTGAACCAACTCCAACACCAACACCAAAGAAGAGAGGAATTATTTCATTAAATGATGAAGTGATGAAGGAAGCTAAGAAGTGTCTAAGGAGAAAGGTATTATAGCTGAAGATGTGAAGAATCTACCTCCTATAGAAGAATTATGTAAGCCAATTCCCCACTCATATACTATTGAGGTACACTCTCTCCAACACTTTGATGAAGGTGATATTCCCTATAGTAAGCCTCCTGATCAATGCTTAGAGGAACTTGACATTTTTATTGTTAAGAAAGGTAATTTTAATAAACAAGTTCAGAATCATTTATTGGAAAACTCTAGAGCTATCAAAGAGTTGAAAGATATTGTGGAAAGAACTTAAAATGATATTAAAGTGCTTTGTAAACACTTTCAAATGGTTCAAACCCAACTTGAGCAACTTGCTAAGGTACAAAAGGATATGCTAGTTCATGCTTCAGGAGATAAACATGCTTATGGAATTAGAACTAGGAGTGGTATGGCTACTCAAGATCCTTTATATCCTGAAGGACACCCTAAAAGAACTGAGAAGGATTCCCAACAAGTAGATAGTGGTAGTCCTCGTAAGATAAAGAAAAATAAACATAAAATAGTTGAGGAACCACTTGAACCTGCTATAGATCCTAATAGTATATCTGTCTCTGATGCTGAAACTGAGAGTGGTAATGATAAAAATGATGCTCCGGATAATTAGGAAGTTGAGGAAGAACCTCATAAGCACACTAAGAACACTAGGTACACAAAGGAAGATTTTATTGCTAATAAACATGGTAAAGAGAGAGAACCTTGGGAGCAAAAACCTATGCCTTTTCCAGGTAAGAAACACAAGTCAAAGGAGGAAGAACACTACAACAAGTTTTGTGAGTGGATGAAACCTTTATTCTTGCAAATTCCTTTGACTGATGCTATTAAGTTGCCTCCTTATTCAAAGTATATGAAGGATATTGTTTCTAATAAAATGAAGATTCCTAATGAAGAGATTTCTACTTTGCTTGCTAATTACTCCTTCAATGGTAAGGTTACAAAGAAACTTGGTGATACAGGTATACCAACTATTCCTTGCTCTATTAAGAACAGTTATGTTAGAACTGCTTTATGTGACTTGGGAGCTGGAGTTAGTGTTATGCCTTTTTCTCTCTATAAGAGACTCTATCTAGAATAGTTGATACCAACTAATATATCTTTGCAAATGGCTGATAAACCAACTATTGTTCCTGTTGATATATGTGAGGATGTTCCTGTTCAAGTAGATCATTATTGCATGGTTTTAATTGATTTTGTTGTGCTTGAAATTCCCGAAGATGATAATATGTCTATTATTCTTGGGAGACCTTTTCTTAATACTGCAGGTGCTGTCATCAATTGTAATCAAGGAAAAGTAAGATTCAATATTAGTGACAAAGAGCATGTTGTCTATTTCCCCAAGAAGGTTGTTAAGAGCTATTGCCTGAATTCCATTGAAAATATTGAAGGCATCAAGGTTGGAGAAATATATTGTCCCATTCCATAAGAAAATTTTGAAACTATTATTATTGGGACCATTGCTATCAAGTATGAGGTAACATAATCACCTTGTGGAATGCAAAGTTTTGCTTCATATAAGATTGCTTTGGTAACAAGATTGATCAACCTTGTTTACAAAAGGATTTTTATGAGCAAAATAATGTTTCCACTGTGGTTATACTTGCTTTCTTTTTCCTTTCTCCTTCCTAGTATTTTCTTTATCTTTAGTTTTGCTAGTTGTTTGCTTGCTTGAGTTTCCTACAGCTCCTATAGTTTGGCTTTTGGTTTGCTTTTGCTTCTTCTGAAAAACTGTTTCTGCGAGAAAATCAATTTTCATACCTTGAAAATTGGCCAAAAATAAAGTTTCCCGAAAAATCCCAGAAATTTCAAAATAAATTTTTCCTCGAAAAAAGGGGCAGAGAGGTACCTGAAGTGACCCAGGGGGCCACCCCAGGGCCCCACACCCATGGTAGGTGCGGCCTGTCAGGAGGTGGCGCCTGGGGGGTATGGCCCACCTAGGCCCCTCCAGGCTGCCTCCTCAAAGCCACCTTCTTTCTCTCTCCCGAAAAACACCAGAAAACTTGCTCCAGCTCGAGTTCTTGCTCCCGATTTTCGGTCTCCTTGTTCAGCCCATCTCAAGTGCTGATTTTTGGAGGGATTGCTCCTTGGTATGTGCCTCCTCCACTTGTCCAATTAGATTTGTGATTGTTAGATTGTATCTTGAGTATTTTTTTGCTATAGGTGTTAGGTTGTTTGAGCTTGATGCTTGTTCTATTCTTAGAAACTTTATTTTGATGCATGTGTAGTCCTCTAGCAAGTTCCTATAGTGGTTGCTCATCATTTATCTACTTAGAAATCACTTGGTTTGATGGTTGTTTAAAATTTCAGAAAAGGGAAGTCATGGACCACCACACATTTGGTGATATATTTGAGAGTGATGCACCTAGAAGGGCAAGGCTTCCAAGGTCATCTACCCGCTCTAGACCCTCATACAATGAGGATCTCATCACTCCGCGATTTGGTGACGAGGGAGATGAAGGGGATGCGCACCCCTCCGCCTTTCCTTGCCAAACTTTCTTGCGAGCTGCTAGGATTCTTAATGATTTCATGACCTTGGTACAGAGGGCTGGACTAACAAGTTACATGTAGGATGAGAGCGCACAATATGCTTTGCTTACTAAAACATTTGTGGAGAGTTTCTCCTTTACTAATAGTTTGTTCAACCCTACTGTGTCTTTCAAAATCTATGGCAGGGCTCATTCTATGACTTTGAAGCAATTTTGCAAGGCCCTAGGACTTGGTACAACTGGATCATCAAAGAAGATTACATCTCTACCCGTTGATTTGTTAGAGCTTTACCGAGGAATAACCAATGATGATGACCGTAGAGCTCAGCGAGGGAATATAAAGAACATTCAACTTCCAGCCATCAGGTACTTTGCCTACTATCTTGCCACCAATGTTCTTGGTAGGGAGAACACTAGTAATATCTCCAACTATCATTTGGCCTTCTTAGCTGCTGCGCTTAACAAGGAGGATAAGTATAATCTTGGTTATCTCATTGCTCGTTATTTAGCTGCCAAGGGACCCATTTATGGGGGAATTATTGCTACTCATATTGTTGTTGCCTTGAATATTGCTGTTGATCCACATGATATAGTTTTGACTCCTCAGAGGCTTGATCTTGCTAACATGAAGGCACACCACTTTGTGACCACTAGCTCTACCCTTGAGAACTTGGTTTATAGAATGTTATTTACTGACGGGGAAGAGAGAGATCCCTCTACCCCAAACTACTTTGCTCAGTATTTCTCAGGGACCTTTTTCACGCTCGAAGGCGGAGATGGATGACATATTGCGCTCTCTTAACTTCTGCGGGCACTATCAGGAGGAAGCACCATCATATGACCCCTCTGTGTATTACAGGGAGGAGGCCTCGATCTCATACCAGTATGAGGGAGTTTCCTCGACATACTATGGAGGTGCATACTCTTGGACACCATGGGATTGAGCCCCACTTAGGACAAAAGCCTAAGCTTGGGGGGAGGTATACCGACATCACACTCATCTATATATCATGTTCGATTGGTTCTTTGTATATCCATTTTTTCGATTTCTTTTTGGTTCTTGTTGCTTCTTTCTCTAAAACACAAAAATACCAAAAATATTTTTGTTGTTTCTCTTGGTTTGTTTCTTTGCTTTGGTTTGCCTTGAAAGAAAAATACAAAAAGATTTTGCTTTGTTTGCTTTGCTTTGCTTTGCTTTGTTTGCTTCTTGTTTGGTTTGTTTTTCTTTGTGTGCTTGTTCCTAAAAAAATCGAAAACACCAAACATATTTGTTGTTCTTCTTTGGTTTTGTGAGTTCTTTGCAGGGTTCAGCCATTCTCAGTGGATTTTGGTTTCATGTTAATTATTCAAGTCACACAAGTGAAGATCAATAACGAAGATTAAGACAGTTCGAGTTGTGGTAAGAGGCTGGTAACAAACTCTATTTGTTTCATTCTTGTACATATACTCTTCATTGTGAGCATGCTTAGCATGTTTGTGTAAGGTGTATGTCATTATGGATGCTTAGTAGTCCTTGCTTGTCTATGATTAGCTCCAGCTTGCTAATAGTTTGTAGCATGTCATATGAATGTTTGCTTGCATTGTCTTATTCATACTTTGGTATGATATTGTGGTATACTCCTCTGACTCTTCATGTGAATCGACTTGGCACATGCTCACGCATGCATATGAATAATCAATAGTTAGTAAGCCTCGATGATTTATTTTGCCTCAGAGTTCTTGTATCACTTTCATGCCATAATTAGTCATTTTTTGTTGCAAGCATGATTATGACAGCTATTGCTCTCTCTCTCTTGTCGCTCCCTCTCTATTGCTAGCCTTCACTTGCACTGAGTATGTGCTCTACCTATGCTTGCAACTCCCCAAAACAAAAATTGCCAGCTATGTCCACTATACCTACCTATTAGCATCATTTGCTACTTCAGTGCATATTCTATATGCCGTGTTTTCTTCCAAACTAAAATATTTGTCTGTTTTGAGAAAGTTAGTTAGTAAAGCTCTCATGAACTTGATGACACACTTTATTCCTTGCACTTAATAATCCTGAACCATTGTGACTAGTCCATGAAAGTTATATGCTGGGAGTCAGCAGAACCGTGCTGTCACAGGGAACGTTTTCAACACCTTTTAGATATATTTATATCTAGTTGATACCTTGCTCTTTTGTTTGCGGATGTCGATGATGTGAAATAAAAGGGGGACTTGTGAGTCCATGGAGTTTGTATTCTGTGTTAGAGAAACGCCTGGGCCGCTAGCCTAAGCCATGCCTTATCATGGTGGAAACTTCCAGCATCACCATAGTGAGTCATATATGAAGCATCCTCAATAAAAACTATGCATATAGTAAATAAAAAGATTGCTGAGATGCTCATTGTCTTCTTGCCTTGTCATTTTGGTTATGGGAAAGCTCCTGTACCATATGCAAGGGGTATCCTGTTGGTGGTTCTCGATGATATGGAAATACTTACAATGACAAGAACTTGCATGGACCCAAAGTTGAGAAGTATGCGGAGTGGCCCTCGCACTCAAGGGACTCGGGATTTCCAGTTTATGGTCTGTCAAGCATATAATTGAGAGTGGACCTCACTTTCACCTTAACCACATAAAGATGCTTATGATAGGGGCAATGAGAGCTCAAAGCTAATGAGTACCTTCCTTTCAGCATTTGGAAGCCTTTCAAACTTTCAAAAACCATTTTCACCACCTTGTTGAGTCACCACTTATTCTATGAGCACCTTCTTGAGAGCATAGTTGTCATTCTTGTGTTTGTCTCAAAACTTGGTTAATTATGTCATGACTTTGATGCTTGTATCTCTGATATCTTTATCTCTAGTCTTCACTTGAACTTCAGAGGTGCCTTGGCATTTATATTGTGCTCTTCAAACAAAGGCACACGAGATACCACTCTATCATACCTTATTATGAGCATTGCAATGTTGCTTATGTTTATGTCCCATGCTACTTATTATTATTGAGTTGGTTTCTCTTCATAGCTTGCAATGACTATTGAGTAGACTTAGTTGCATACTCTTTATTTTGAATTGTCTAGGCATCTACTCCTGTGCTGAGAATA
The DNA here is from genome assembly GCA_030063025.1 of Avena longiglumis. Classification (NCBI taxonomy): domain Eukaryota; kingdom Viridiplantae; phylum Streptophyta; class Magnoliopsida; order Poales; family Poaceae; genus Avena; species Avena longiglumis. The sequence continues at coordinate 18,486,839 of CP125978.1, read as the reverse complement.
TTTACATCATAGGAAGCAATGTGTTCGTGAAAGTTCTTTTATCGCACTCAGTTTTCAACTGAATTGCTTGAGGACAAGCAATAAGCTAAGCTTGGGGGGAGTTGATACGTCCAAAACGTATCTACTTTCTCGAACACTTTGCTATTGTTTCTTCTCTAAACTTGTGTGATTTGGATAGAACTAACATGGACTGGCACTGTTTTCAGCAGAATTACTTTGGTGTCTTGTTTTTGTGCAGAAAATCAACTATCAGGAAAAATCCCGAAAAATATGCCAAAAATTATATTTCACCAGAAGATCCACGGAGCCAGAAGAAGAGACAGAGAGGAGGCATGGGGGCCCATACCCACCCTAGGCGCGGGCCCACCACTGGCCGCGCCTGGAGGGGGTGCAGCCTCCCTAGGCAGCTCCTCGGCCTCCCTTTGCGCCTATAAGTGGCCTTTCGACCTAAAAACCGGGGGGAGGGGGTCGATAGTTTTCTAGAAAGAGTTCCGCTCCGCCGCCGCCACCAGAAACCAAGATTCGGATCCAGAAACTTCGTTCTGGCACCCTATCGGGACGGGTAATTTGGAGAGGACCATCGCCATCGTCATCACCAACGCATCTCCATCAACCACCGATATTTCCCTCATCCATGAGTGAGTAATCCCCTGCTGTAGGCTTGGGGATGGTAGGGATTGGATGAGTTCTATCATGTAATCGAATATGATTGTTAGGGCATAGTGCCTAGTATCTCTTGTGCTATTTGAATTTGTTGCAACTTGTTGTGCTTAATGCTTATCACTAGGGCCCGAGTGCCATGATCCTAGATCTAAACTTATTATTGAGTCATTATGATAGTATTGTTTGTGATCTTATCTGCAAGTTGTGTACACATATCATTGTCCAGATCCAAAGGCCCCAAAGTGACAATAATTGGGACAACCGGAGGGGATGGTTGTGGTGTGAGGATCACATGTGTTCACAGAGTGTTAATGCTTTGCTCCTGTGCTCTATTAAAAGGAGCACCTTAATTGCCAGTAGTTCCCTAGAGGCCCCGCTACCACGGGCTGGCTGGACAGAAGATGTTGTGCAAGTTCTCATTGTGAGCATGTATGACTATATATGGAGCACATGCCTAGGATTGTTTAGTACTTGGATGCTTGTTATTATTTATCTGCAATGCCCTAGATCTTGAAGTTACATGTTTAGACACTTCCATGCAACGCCCATCCATCCATCCCTATGCCTACCGCACTCGAATCCTATAGTTACCGTTATTGTTACTATTGCTCTTGTTTCATTATTGCTGTTACTACTGTTGTTGCTTTGCTATTGCTACTACCAAACTGTTGCTACTGATAAACTTCTGTGAGAAAGAACTATTTCCAGGTGTAGCTGAACTGACAACTCAGTTGTTAAGTCTTGCAAGTATTCTTTGGCTCCCCTTGTGTCGAATCAATAAATTGGGTAATACTACCCGCTAAGACAGTTGCGATCCCCTACACTTGTGGGTCATCACCACGAAGCAGAGTTGGAGGAGGACACCAGGGTGGCCACAACCCCTAGGCGCGGGCCAGCCCTGGTGGCGCCCACAGGGGTGTCGGCCCCCTGGACCTCCACCGACCTTGCCTCCGGCGTCTATAAGAAGCCCCCAGGGAGAAAACCCTAAGGAATCCAGAAGAAATCCACGAAAACCTCTATAGCGCCTCCGCCACCGAATGGGAGATTCAGGTGACAGAAAGTCTCTGTTCCGGCACCCTGCTGGGACAGGTAAGTGCCCCCGGAGCTATCTCCATCGATCTCCACCACCGTCTCCATCGCCGTTGCTGATTCCCATGATGAGGAGGGCGTAGTTCTTCCTCGAGGCTAAGGGATCTGCCGGTAGCTATGTGTTCATCTCTCTCTATCTCTCTCTCTCTCTATGCATGATCATGTTGTGGTCATGAGCTTTGTAATCAAGTAGATCTACCTTGCTACTCAAGTGCTTCAATAGATCTCTGCTCTCCCCATGTGTGTGAAAGTGACAGCGTGCACGCCATGGTGGCACTTAGGCTAGAGTCTACATAAATACTCATCGTGCTTTAATAGATCTATTCTTTTCCCCACGTGTGTGAAAGTGACAGCGTGCACGCCATGTGTGGCACTTATGCAGGGTTCGCAGCATAGAAAACAAAAAATTTCCTACGATGGGAACTATGTACCAAGATCTATCTACTAGATACAAACAACGGGCGGATGTATATCCATAGAGTACCTACCCTTGAAGACCAACAAATCTTAACGAGTTCAACTCGTGGTTGATGTAGACGATCTCTTGCCGATCTCAAGATCGAGAGGAAGTCCTAGCGCTGCAAAGCAGCAACGCATCCGTGCTCGCACACACGTAGAATACACCGGGCAACCTCCGCCTCCTCGCTCCAGCGATGAAGCGGAAGCACAACCCTTTCTTGCCGAATAGCCACTGGGAACATGTATCTCGCTAATCCGAGACCATGGGGGATAAATTCTAGAGGGGGAGAGAGATCCTTCACGAGGAGGTGTGAGAGACAAGTGAGGAGGGGGGCTCCTTTTATAGGAGGATAGGGGCACCCAAGGGGGTGGCCGCCGGCCATGGGGCTGCCCCCTCCCCTCCTTCATTCATGTGGGTGGACACTCCACTCACAAAAGTCCTTTAAATTCCCTCCACTCAAAAGTCCACTCAAATTCCCATTAAATTTCCACCAAATTTAATGCAAACTCTCATTAAATAAAACTCTTTTATTTTATTCAGAATTTTGTCAATTACTTTAATGAAAAACATTCACAAATAACCCCTTGCTAGAATTCCATTTCACATGCATAACCACTTTATGCAATTTCACCCGAAAACCTGTTTCGGTATCTAGTGAAATAAATTCCTGCGCTTGTTTATTCTTTCGGCATGAAACATTTGCTCCAACTGGATGCCAGTGTCCCTTAAGTGTGTCACCCTATGGTTCGCGAATAATGCGTACATGATCGAGACCCTTCTCCGATCAATAATCAGTAGCGGGACTTGGAGATCCATACTGACTCCCACACATTCAACGATGACTTTTTTGTGATCGTCGGAACCTTTTACGCTTGTATCTTAATCCCTTTGTTTCACGATATATTACATCTCCGAGATTTGATCATCGGTATCTCCATACCTAGTTTGATCTCGTTACTGACATGCACTCTTTTCTTGTTCCCGTGATATAACATTCTAGTGACAAATCACTTGCATGCAAGCTAACCAATGTGATATCACCGAGAGGGCCCAGAGCATATCTATCCATCATCGGGATGAACAAATTCCATTCTTGATCCATGATTCTCAACATAATACTTTAGTAGATTTGAAGCCATCTTTATAATCACCCAATTACGGAGTGACGTTTGATGTCAACAAGAAACTCTTCCGGTGTTAGTGATTGGCATGATCTCATGGTCCAAGGATTAGGATTACTTCATAGTTTGTTTATAGCAATATAAACTCAATGACTTTGATCGTAATGCTATACTTCGGATTAATGTTCATCACACCATTACACTAATGTTGTGATCTCGTTATTAACAACATCCAATGTCTATGATCAGGAAACTGTGATCATCTTGTTAATCAACGAACTAGTTTATGAGAGAGGCATAACTAGGAACTTTCTGCTTGTTTATTAAACACACATGTATTAACGCTCAGATTAATACAATTATAGCATGCAAAATAAACATCTATCATGTACTTGGAATACACATAATAAACATTTTATTATTGCCTCTCGTGGCATATTCCTCCAGCCTCCCACTTGCACTAGAGACAATAATCTAGTTACATTGTGATGTATCTAACACCCATGGAGTTCGTGTAGATCATGTTTTGCTCTAGGAGAGTTTTAGTCAACGGATCCGCTACATTGAGATCCGTATGTACTTTATAAATCTTTATATCTCCATCGTTGACATGCTCGCAGATGGAGTGAAACCGCTTAATATGCTTGGAATGCTTGTGAGACCTTGGCTCTTTGGCATTGGCAATGGCACCATTGTTGTCACAATAGATCACCATTGGGTCCAACGCTTTGCAACCACACCTAGTTCGGATATGAAATCCTTCATCCAAATCGCTTTCGAGCCGCTCAAGCAAAGAACATGTTCGGCCTCCGTTGTTGATCCCGCCACCACAGTTGTTTGGAGCTCCTCCAACTAACCGCCCGCCATTCATGAGAAATACGATCCGGATTGAGACTTAGAGTCATCCGGATCGGTGTCAAAGCTAGCCGACATAACACTTAGCGATTTAGCTCTTCTTCACCTCCGTATACAAGAAACATATCCTTAGTTCTTCGCAAGTACTTAAGGATATTCTTGACCGCTTTACAGTGTTCTGAACCTGGATCCGATTGGTACCTACTAGTCAAACTAATAGCATGTGCCACATCTAGTCTTGTCCATAGCATGGCGTACATTATAGAGCCTATGGCTGAAGCATAGGGGACCTTGTCCATTATCTCTCTTTCTTCCGCCGAAGACGGACTTTGAGTCTTACTCAATGTCGTGCCTTGTGTCATAGGTAAGAACCCCTTCTTACTATTTTCCATTTTAAACTTCTTTAAAATCTTATCAAGGTATGTACTTTGCGATAGCCCTATTAGGCGCCTAGATCTATCTCTATAGATCTTTATGCCTAATATGTATGATGCTTCACCTAGGTCCTTCATTGAAAATTTGCTGTTTAGATAACTTTTAACACCGTTTAAAAGATCTATATCATTTCCGATCAATAATATGTCATCCACATATAATATCAGAAATGCCACATTGCTCCCACTCACTTTCTTGTAAATACAAGCTTCTCCATAAGTTTGGACAAATCCAAACTCTTTGATCACCTCATCAAAGCGGAGATTCCAACTGCGTGATGCTTGCTTCAATCCATAGATGGATCGCTGAAGCTTGCACACCTTGTTAGCATCCTTAGGATCGACAAAACCCTTTGGTTGTATCATATACAACTCTTCTTCAATATTACCATTGAGAAACGCGGTTTTGACATCCATCTGCCATATCTCATAATCGAAATATGCAGCAATTGCTAACATAATCCTAACTGACTTTAGCATCGCTACGGAGAGAATGTCTCATCGTAGTCAACTCCTTGAATTTGTCGAAACCCTTTGCGACAAGCCGAGCTTTATAGACGGTTACATTACCATCAAGATCTTTTCCTTTTGAAAATCCATTTGTTCTCCACGGCCTTTCGGCCGTGAGGTAAGTCCACCAAGTTCCAAACTTGATTTTCATACATGGATTCCATCTCGGATTTCATGGCTTCTAACCATTTGTTGGAATCGGGCTCATCATCGCTTCTTCATACGCCGCAGGTCATCATTTTCATCAACCATGAAATTCATGACAGGATTTCCGACACCGGGAGATGCACGCGTCCCGCTTGACTCGAGGTTCGGTAGTACTCTTTGAGTTTCATGATCATTATCATTAGTTCCTCTTCAACAGTGGAGCCAACTCCTAACAACTTCCGCGCCACTACTCACCATACTTTGAAGAGAAGGTTCAATAACCTCTTCGAGTTCTACCTTCCGACTACTCACACCTTTCGTGAGAAACTCTTTCTCTAGAAAGGATCCATTCTTGGCAACAAAAATCTTGCCCTCGGATCTGTGATAGAAGGAATACCCAATAGTTTCCTTAGGGTATCCAATGAAGACGCATTTTTCCGCTTTGGGTTCGAGTTTATCCGGTTGAAGTTTCTTCACATAAACATCGCATCCCCAAACTTTAAGAAATGACAGCTTAGGTTTGTTTCCAAAACACAATTCATACGGTGTCTTTTCAACGGATTTAGATGGTGCCCGATTTAAAGTGAATGCAGCAGTTTCTACTGCATAGCCCCAAAATGACAACGGCAAGTCCGTCAGAGACATCATAGATCGAACCATATCTAATAAAGTACGACACGACGTTCGACACACCATTTCACTGTGGTGTTCCGGCAGGTGTGAGTTGTGAAACAATTCCACACTCTTTCATGTGAGTGCTAAACTCGTAACTTAGATACTCACCTCCACGGTCGGACCATAGAAATTTGATCTTTCTATTACGATGATTTTCCACTTCATTCTGAAATTCCTTGAACTTTTCAAAGGTTTCAGACTTGTGTTTCATCAAGTAGATATAACCGTATCTACTCAAATCATCCGTGAAAGTAACAAAATAACGATATCCACCTTGCGCCGACACACTCATTGGACCGCATACATCAGAATGTATGATTTCCAATAAATATGTCGCCCGTTCCATTGAACCGGAAAACGGCGTTCTAGTCATCTTGCCCATAAGGCATGGCTCACATGTATCAAATGATTCATAATCAAGTGATTCCAAAAGTCCATTCGAATGGAGCTTCTTCATGCGTTTAACGCCAATATGACCTAGACGGTAGTGCCACATATATGCGGATATATCATCATTTAGTTTAATCCTTTTAGCATCAACATTATGAATATGTGTAACATTATTATCGAGATCCAAAAGAAATAGACCATTCATCATCGGTGCATGACCATAAAAGATTTCATTCATATAAATGGAACAACCATTGTTCTCGGATTTAAATGAATAACCACTTTGCATCAAACACGATCCAGATACAATGTTCATGCTTAGTGCAGGCACCAGATAACAATTATTCAAGTTTATAACTAATCCCGACGGCAAGTGGAGAGGCAGCGTTCCGACGGCGATCACATCAACGCTTGATCCATTGCCGACACGCATCTTGACCTCACCCCTTGCTAGCGGTCGCTTGTTCCGCAACCCTTGATTCGAGTTACAAATATTAGCAACTGAACCGGTATCAAATACCCAGGTGCTACTGCGAGCACTAGTCAAGTACACATCAATAACATGTATATCATATATACCTTTGTTTGCCTTGCCGGCTTTCTTGTCTGCCAAATACTTGGGGCAGTTGCGCTTCCAGTGGCCAGTCCCCTTACAATAGTAGCACTCGGTATTAGACTTAGGTCCAACTCGGGGTTTCTTTTCAGGCACGGCAACAGGCTTGCCGCCCTTACTTCCCTTCCGTTTTCCCTTCTTGTCTTTCTTGAAACCAGTGTTCCTATTGATCATCAACACTTGATGTTCCTTTTTGATCTCCACTTCTGTAGTTTTAAGCATTGACAGAAGCTCGGGGAGAGACTTCTTAATGCCTTGCATATTATAGTTCATCACGAAGCTCTTATAGCTAGGTGGCAGAGACTGCAGAACACGATGGATGCCTAAGTCAATGGGAGTCGATATTCCCAAGGACACAAGCTTATCGTAGAATCCGACATCTTGAGTACATGCTCACTAACGGAGCTATGCTCTTCCATCATGCAGCTAAAGAACTTTTCTGAAGCGTTGTAGCTCTCTACAGCAGCATGTGTGTCGAAAATCATTTTCAACTCACCCATTGTATCAAAAGCATTGTCATTTTCAAAACGCTTTCGAAGTTCCGGATCTAGCCCATACAATATGCCGCAATGAACTAAGTTGTGGTCCTCCTGACGAGTCTGATAGACATTCTTCTCCTCGTCAGGGGCATCATCTAAAGGTGGGGGGCCTAACGGCGCTTCTAGCACATATTGCTTTTGTGCAGCAGAGAGGAGAATCCTCAAATTCATGGCCCATTCGGTAAATTTGCTACCGTTCGTTGCAAGTTTCTCTTTCTCCATGAACACATTGAAATTAAAAGCAGGTGGTGCCATCTACAACAGAATTTGTAAAGTTTAGACTAAGTGTATGATAGATTGAGTTCAACTAATCCATATTACGAATGAACTCCCACTCAAAAACGACATCCCTCGTGCCTTTTTGGTGATTACATGAACCAAATCCACTACACCAAGTCCGATCATCACGTGAGTCGGTGTAGCTTCAAAGGCGAGCATCAAATGGGCATCATATCAACTATATGACTCATGCTTAACCTTTCGGTCCGTGTTCCGAGGCCATGTCTGTACATGCTAGGCTCGCCAAGTTAGAACCTTAATATTTGTGTGTAACTGTTTTACACCCGAAATATGGTCGTGGATGCAAGAACACCCGATCATCACATGATGTCTTGGAGCGACGAAAACATAATCGGTGCATACTAAAGGAGGAACACATTCTTATCTTGATATTGAAAAGAGGGATCATCTTATTATGCTAACAAAGCGCTAAACAAGCAATATAAGATGCTATCAAACATCACATGTTTATTAGTGAAATGATATGGTTCCCGCATATGATCTCTATCATGTGCACCGTGGTATGATCACTATCATACATATATGTGTAAGTCCAAGGTCTATGGAGATTACACGTTATGTATATTGTAAGAGTATCATCTCATACTTCTACTTACAACATCACCATATCATAACACTAGCCCAGCAACAATCTAAACTAGACGCTTCTAATTTATCCATTGCAAGTTTTACGTGGCTTGGGGCTTTCGAGATAGAACCGTTCTTACCTACGAACATGAACCACAACGAGGATAACCAAATCGTTGACAATTCGTTGCAAAATAGATATTGACTATAGTAGGAGAGACATACACCCGCTAGCCACTTATGCAGTCTAGTTGCATGTCAAGCGTGGAACAGGTCTCATGTGCGAGGACATGTAAAGTTTGTCTGGGCCGCTTCATCCCACTATGCCACCAATATCAAAATTACAACAAAGGAGCAAATACATGATCATCATCGCCCACGTACTCATATGTGTACTACCCGTGTAAAGTATCTACGCATAGATCCGGCTCTGATACCACTGTAGGGTTCGCAGCATAGAAAACAAAAATTTTCCTACGATAGGAACTATGTACCAAGATCTATCTACTAGATACAAACAACGGGTAGATGTATATCCATAGAGAACATATCCTTGAAGACCGACAAAGCTTAATGAGTTCAACTCGTGGTTGATGTAGACGATCTCTTGCCGATCTCAAGATCGAGAGGAAGTCCTAGCGCCGCAAAGCAGCAGCGCATCCATGATCAAACACACGTACAAGACACCGGGCAACCTCCGCCTCCTCGCTCCAGCGATGCAGCGGAAGCACAACCCTTTCTTGCCGAATAGACACCGGGAACATGTATCTCGCTAGTCCGAGACCATGGGGGATAAATTCTAGAGGGGGAGAGAGATCCTTCACGAGGAGGTGTGAGAGACAAGTGAGGAGGGGGGCTCCTTTTATAGGAGGAGGGGGCACCCAAGGGGTGGCCGCCATGGGGCTGCCCCTCCTCCTTCATTCATGTGGGTGGACACTCCACTCACAAAAGTCCTTTAAATTCCCTCCACTCAAAAGTCCACTCAAATTCCCATTAAATTTCCACCAAATTTAATGCAAACTCTCATTAAATAAAACTCTTTTATTTTATTCAGAATTTTTTCAATTACTTTAATGACAAAAATTCACAAATAACCCCTTGCTAGAATTCCATTTCACATGCATAACCACTTTATGCAATTTCACCCGAAAACCTATTTCGGTATCTAGTGAAATAAATTCCTACGCTTGTGTATTCTTTCGGCATGAAACATTTGCTCCAACTGGATGCCAGTGTCCCTTAAGTGTGTCACCCTACGGTTCGCGAATAATGCGGACATGATCGAGACCCTTCTCCGATCAATAATCAGTAGCGGGACCTCGAGATCCATACTGACTCCCACACATTCAACGATGACTTTTCCTGTGATCGTCGGAACCTTTTACGCTTGTATCTTAATCCCTTTGTTTCACGATATATTACATGTCCGAGATTCTATCATCGGTATCTCCATACCTAGTTTGATCTCGTTACTGACATGCACTCTTTTCTCATTCCCGTGATATAACATTCTAGTGATCAAATCACTTGCTTGCAAGCTAACCAATGTGATATCACCGAGAGAGCCCAGAGCATATCTATCCGTCATCGGGATGAAAAAATTCCATTCTTGATCCATGATTCTCAACATAACATTTTAGTAGCTTTGAAGCCATCTTTATAATCACCCAGTTACGGAGTGACGTTTGATGTGAACAAGAAACTCTTCCGGTGTTAGTGATTGGCATGATCTCATGGTCTAAGGATTAGGATTACTTCGTAGTTTGTTTATAGCAATATAAACTCAATGACTTTGATCGTAATGCTATACTTCGGATGAATGTTCATCACACCATTACACTAATATTGTGATCTCGTTATTAACAACATTCAATGTCTATGATCAGGAAACTGTGATCATCTTGTTAATCAACGAACTAGTTTATGAGAGAGGCATAACTAGGAACTTTCTGTTTGTTTATTAAACACACATGTATTAATGTTTCCGTATTAATACAATTATAGGATTCAAAATAAACATCTATCATGTACTTGGAATACACATAATAAACATTTTATTATTTCCTCTCAGGGCATATTCCCTTCAACTTAAGCTATATTATATATATTATGAGTTATATTTGGATTTGGACGTCTCTATGAAATTTTGGTGTTTGTTGGAACCATCTAGCGCTCAAGGTGACAGTGTGGGGTTATCTAGATTGGGAAAGGCGGACTTTGAGGAGTGCTGTTATAGCCCTACCATGGATTAGAGTGTCCAACCGGAGAGTAGTTAAGAGTAGTATCATGAATATAATATATTTATGAGAGAGTGTTCACTAGTGAAAGTATGATCCCTAGGCCTTGTTTCTAAGAACTGAAACACCGTTTGCATCTAAATCTGTTGCATGTTTGCTTGCTTCCTTCTTTTTGCCTTTAGTCTTTACCTCATCGTCAAGCTATTTTCTGGCACCGTTACCACTTGTATTTCACTATCTCTTCGCCGAACTAGTGCACCTATACACTTGACAAGTGTATTGTGTGTGTTGGGGACACAAGAGACTTCTTGTATCTTGATTGCAGGGTTGCTTGAGAGGTATACCTTTGACCACTTCCTCCCTGAGTTCGATAAACCTTGGGTAATCCACTTAAGGGAAATTTGTTGCTATTCTACGAACCTCTGCACTTGGAGGCCCAACAACTGTCTACAAGAATAGAAGTGCGTAGACATCACTAGGCCACAAGGGATGTCATATCACGGAACAAATAAAGCATACTTATCGGTAACGAGGTTGAACTAGGTATGGAGATACCGACGATCGAACCTCGGATAAGTAAAGTATCGCACGAGAAAGGGAATCAGTACCGTATGTTAATGGTTCATTCAATCACGAAGTCATCATTGAGTATGTGGAAGCCATTATGCATCTCCAGGTCCTGCTATTGCTTATTGATCGGAGAGGTGTCTCGATCATGTCTTCATAGTTCACAAACCGTAGTGACACACTTAAGGTACGATGTTGTTTTAAGTAGATATGGAATATGAGTTGGAGACCGAGTGTTGTTCGGAGTATCGGATTGGATCTAGGACATCACGAGGAGATCCGGAATGGTACGAAGAATACGATTCATAAAATGAAAGTCATTTTCCGGGGTTCGGAAAAAGTTTCAGTATTTTGACCGGAGCTTCTAGAATGTTCTAGAAGGGGCCACTAGTGGGCCCACCACCTCGGGAGGGGCCACATGGGTCGAAGGGATGCTGCAGGGGCCATGGGAGAGCCGCACCAAGACCCAGATGGCCCAACCGGCCAGCACAATGGATTTCGGGCAAAACCCTAAATAGGAAATTAAAGGGGGAAACTTGGGGGGTAAGTTTTCCCCCTCTCCCTAATGTGCGCTGGACCTAGGAGTGGAGAGACAAGGGGGCTGACCTGTCCGCACCCCCTCTGTTGGGGATATGCTATATGGGTACCCTCATAGCATGTCTCTTATCCGGATAACCCGGGTGGCCCACAGTTGGTAGCATGGTCCATGGCTTGTTGGGCGGCCCAGTTAGATGGATCCAGAAGGGAGGCCCATGCCGGATAAAGGAAGGCTACGGAGGAGTCACCGACATACCCGGAGCCTTGGAGTGCAAGACACGTTAGACTGATTGTATACTGTGTAGGACTCTGTAACCTGTCCGGCTAGGACTTTGCCTACAACCCTAGGACCTGACGACTATATAAGTCGGGCCTACAGGAGACTTTAGGGAACAAGTCAGATCGACACAACTCATACTCGCGCACAGCGAACCAATCCCTATAACTCGGCATATTGCCATTATAGAGATTTATAGCAAGAGTAGGATTCCAGCACCGCCGTGGGATCTGAACCTGGGTAAGCTGTGTTACCTTACCTATCAACCGTTCGCCTTACCCCACGTCTCTAAACACGCACTGTGAGGACCCCTCCATGGCATACTCGTCGGCAATACCACAACAGTTGGCGCTCACCATGGGGCAAGAGGCGCTTTAGGCTCTACAGCGGGCGAGGTCCAAGATCTTCACGGGAATCGGCGAAACCGTAGCCATCGGCTACGTTCTCTTCTCTGGCAACGTTCCGATCATCCCTCCTGACGAGTTCTGGATCCCGGCGAAGACGAACCCTACCAGATGCTCGATCGTCCCCATCGGAGACATCCACCTCTTCATCAGCGAAACCGACTTGGGCACTTGTTCCCTGGAAGTCGGAGGAGCATCAAGACCCGCATGGACCGTCTACAGGAAGGATACGTTCGCGGAAGGATCGATGTCGGATCTCTCTTTGGAGTTTGCCAACAAAGATTGGAAAAATTCAAGGCCCACCCAAACTGCCCCTGTGCAGGATATAACGGTGGAAGATCGTTGCAAGTCCGCCGGCTTTGCCCGTGCGTCTGGACAGCAGAGATCCAAGTTCATCGGAGTGGTGACCATCTTTGATCCGCACGCGGCGAGAGAGGTGAAAACCCCATGTTACCTTGCTGTGGATCAAGACGGGCCGATCGGGCATACCCCAATGATGATGCCATGTATCACTTTGTGGAAGGACTAGACCAAGGTACGCTTCTCTGACAAACACTAAGGCGGCAGCAGGCTTCAGGATGCCTCACTTTCGAAAGCATGGTGAACACCGTCAACAACTACGCGAAAGCTGAGGAGGATAGCCAGACAGCGCTCGCACTCTTAAACGGTGCCCCTCCGCCTCAGCCATTCCCACCGCCACCGCCGCCTCCGATTATCGTCGCTGCAACTGCACCACCACCTCCAGTCATCGTCGATGCTATCGCACCACCACCGCCCATCATCGAGGAAGCCCCGGCACCTTATGACTCCATGCTTGACGCGCTCCACACCAACATCATCGCCGACTCGGAGGAGATAGATTTCAGCCCGGAGGAGCTAGACTTTGCTATGCAGGAGATGGAGGAGGACTACAAATGCGACGAGCAGGCCAACAATGACGCCGCGTCTAAAGAGGTGTTCGTCGCCATTGGGACCGCGATAGATGAAGATCAACCCGGACGAGCTCCGCCTACAGCGTTGGACAAGGGGAAGGGACCACCTGTTGCCGCCGACAATGATCGTGCAAAGGTCATGCCCCCTCCGTCTAACCCAAAGGCAAGAGGAACTCGGCACCGTCCGAGCAACAACAACATCAAAAACCCGCTCGCATCTACGTCTGCTGCTGCCCAAGTCACTCCAGCTGATAGAGTAATGTACGACAACCTACTCATCGAGCTCATGACCGTGGCTCATATTCGGAACGTAGTCCAGCTTGACGAGAAACGCCAGCACCTGCTGGAGGAAGCGCAGGCCATCGCGGAGCAAGGCACTAAGCTGGATCGAGATCTGGCCAACGCGCAGAAGTAAATAGAGAAAGGTAGAGCCATGGAGGCCGAGTACAAGACTCTGCTACAACAGCAGAAGGCTAAGAAAGCTCCAGCTCGCATCATCAACGATCCTGGTGTACGCCGAAACCTAGGATGGGCTCCCTCGAAGCCGGCGCAAGCCAAGCCATACATTCACAGCGAAGGCATACATGTGATGCCCACCCCTCTTCTCAACCTTGTCGTTGCCAAGACCCTTCTAGAGCAGGATAGATCACCCGCAGCTATGGATCAGGTCTATAACCTTGTGGCCAAGGTGGCGAAACAGTAGGAAAAGGACACCTCTCAGAGGCTTGAGTCTGACCCAGCATTTTGCCAGTCTAGCCAGCCTAAGCCGCTAAGGGACAGATCTCCTCATGATGTTGGGTCCTAGACGGGTTCGTCAGAACAAAGACGGAGGGATGCGCGCAACAGGAAGGACGCTATCCCCATATCCTCCGACCATGGAGGCAAGGCTCAATCTCGTCGCCCATCTCCACCGCCCCGCTCCCCCCTACATCGCGAAGACCCCAAGGCTCACCGTCGTACGGATATGCCTCCGCCAAGGCAGAGCGGCATCGTCATCCATGACAACACGGAGCAGACCCATCATGATGGGGAGCGCAACCAAGGACACAAGAGCAGGTCGCGCCATGACCCTCTGCGTCTGACAAGCAACCGCGAAAAGCGTGAGGCATCGCAGGAGGGTAACAGCAAGAAGGATAACCCACCGCCACCTCCGTCTCCGTCGCCCCCTAGCAGCCACCATGGCGGAGGAGGACCGTGTTGTTCACGCAGCCCATCCCTTGATGGCAAGAAGAAGAAAAGAAGCCCGGAGCCATATGATGCACGTTCACGTCTAGACAAGATCCACGAGGCTCGGGAAGGACCATACCTGGGACCACGTTGCTTTGGACCTGTCATATGATCCGCAACTTACCCCAAAGGTTTCCGGATTGACAAGACCATCAAGCCCTATGACGGCATCGCCAAGCCAGTTACATGGTTGTAGGATTACGGCAACGCGGTAGAACTCGCCGGGGGTAACCCCAACGTCGCTATCAAGTACCTCCCATTGATGTTGGCGGGCATGGCCCGGCAATGGAATTATGACTTGCCGGAGAAATCCATCTGCAATTGGTTGGACATGCAAGAAGCTTTCACCAAGAACTTTGAGGGTACGTATAAATGTCCCTATACCATTGGCGATCTACATCGGCGCGTGCTGGAGAAAGACGAGACATCTCGCGCCTACCTCTCTCGCTGGCTGGATATGAAGAATTCCTGCGCAGGAGTGCACGCTCAGACCGCCATGGCCGCCTTTATTGATGGGTTGGAAAGGGGCATGGTACTCCGACATAAGTTGAAGCACCTAGAGGACAACCACCAGCTAGATCTCAACCAGATGATTCAGCTGGCTAGTGAGTTCGCGGCTGCCGCCGACGATGCTCACGGCTCCCTGCCGGCAACGGCTATTCCAACTCAAGCTCGGAGGAACAACAACACCAAGCGGAAGAGCCCGCCAGAAGAAAAGCAAACCTCCGACAAGGTCTCTATGACATTTGCAGGACAAGGTGATGGCGGACAGCGTGGACGAGGACGAGGAGCTGGTCGTGGGCAGCAACGAGGTAGTGAAACTACCTCGGCAGCGCCCCGCGTTCCCCAAACTTACAAGGAGTACCGCGATATTCCGTGCCTCTTACACCTCGACACCAACGGCAAGGCCACCCACACCAGTCGCCATTGCAAATTCCTCAACGATCTCAAGGAGGACTCGGAGTCCGGCTACAAACAAAGTCGGAAGAACAGACCGCGAGGCAAGGGCAAAGGGAAGAAGAAGGAAGAGGAGTCCAAGGATTCAAGTGACATGGATGAGGATGTTGACCGCAAGCACGCCGCCAAGAGCGATGGCAAGGGCAAGAACCCCTTCTAGAAGAAGGCGGCCGTTTCCACACTTTCCTTGGCACCTCTACTGTCTGACAACAGAAGACCTCTATGAGGATACTAATGGCCACCCGTCCCCCAGTTCCCCAGTACCTGCACAGGTCGGAGATTCCAATCACTTGGGACAGGAAGGATCACCCAGACCTCATCCCTACGGAGAACTAGTACGCCATGGTCATTAACCCCCTGGTTGACGACAATGAGTTCACCAAATGTATGGTGGATAGTGGAAGCAGCATCAACATCATGCACCTGGATACACTGCATAAGATGAACTTGACGGAGGCTAACCTAAGGCGGACCAGCACCATCTTCCATGGTGTAGTTCCTGGTCGGGAGGCTCGATCCCTTGGGTGCATCACACTTCAGGTCGCTTTTGGCAATGTTAATAATTACCGCTGACAATGAGGTAAAGACTAAATCAAGCAAACATGCAACAGATCTAGATGCAAATGGTGTTTCAATGTTTAGAAACAAGGCCTAGGGTTCATACTTTCACTAGTGAACACTCTCTCATATAAATATCCTCTCTTCATGATACTACTCTTAACTACTCTCCGGTTGGACACTCTAATCATCGGTAGGGCTATAACAACACTCCTCAAAGTCCGCCTTCCCCAATCTAGATAACCCCACACTGTCACCTTGAGCGCTAGATGATTCCAACAAACACCAAAATTTCATAGAGATATCCAACTCCAAATATAACTCATAACAAATATTCAATCTAGCCAAAGTGCCACACACGGTATGCACGCTGTCACTTTCACACACGTGGGGAAAAGCATAGATCTATTAAAGCACAAAGAGTATTTATGTAGACTCAAACCTAAGTGCCACCATGGCGTGCACACTGTCACTTTCACACACATGGGGAGAGCAGAGATCTATTAAAGCACTTGAGTAGCAAGGTAGATCTACTTGATTAAAAAGCTCATGACCACAACATGATCATGCATAGAGAGAGAGAGATGAACACATAGCTACCGGTAGAGCCCTTAGCCTCGAGGAAGAACTACTCCCTCCTCATCATGGGAATCAGCAATGGTGATGAAGATGGCGATGGAGATCAATGGAGATGGCTCCGGGGGCACTTCCCCGTCCCGACGAATCTCCCCTTTGGTGGCGGTGGCACTATGGAGTTTTTTCTGGAAGTATGATGGATTATTTAGGGTTTTCTACCCGGGGCTTCTTATAGGCGCAGGAGGCAAGGTCGGTGGAGGTCCAGGGGGGCACACCCCCTGTGGACGCGGCCTAGGGTGGGCCCGCGCCCACCTAGGGTGTGGCCACCCTGGTTTCCTCCTCCATCTCGTCTTTGATTTTCCGTATAGCTCAGGGAAAAATATGAACTTTGGATTTTGTCCCGTCCAATTCCGAGAATATTCATTTTTTAGCTTTCTAAAACCAAAAACAGCAGAAAACAGGCAACTGGCACTATGGCATCTTGTCAATAGGTTAGTTCCAGAAAGTGTATAAAAATACCTCAAAGTGTAGACAAAACATAGAAAAGTGGATACTAAACAAGCATGGAACATCAAAAATTATAGATACGTTTCCGATGTATCAACCATCCCCAACCTGAACTCCTTCTCGTCCTCGAGTAGGTAAGTGATAAAAAGAATAATTTTTTAGGTGACATGCACCATCACAATCAAGATAAAACCAATTGCAAGCATTGGAAGCTGGGATCAAAGAACTCTAAACATGAGCATGAAAGATGGAGTTCTAATAGTAAGACAAAGTAACTATGCATGCAACATGAAAGGCTACAAACAAAGATCATGAATAACATGCATTGAAAAACGTTTGTTTGTTTCACATACAGAAAACATGGCATAGTGGCATTCATCTTGTCCCTCATTGTAACATCCCTAAAATCATGTTTCAAACTCATGCATATCATCCATGCATCCATGATCATATACAGTTCATTTCAAATAAATCAATTCAAAAACAGGAGCATATGAGCTCATTATTTTATGTGATCAGCATTTAAAACAAATACAAATCTCCAATGTGTGATAGGTGTTCAGTGAACCAAACCTTGTGTCTTATTGCTTTCAGAGTGTATTGCTATATTGCAAGGATTTAAACCCAAATTTCAAAACAAATATAATTTGAAAAACCATTTCAAAACCTATATAAAACTAGTGCCATGTCACTGCTCATTTTATTTTATTCCAAGTGACCAGGCCAATTCAAAGTGACCACTTGGTTGTATGCCCAGAATTGTGATTGTTGCACACTGCAAAAATCCTAAAAAGATTTGAATTCAAATAGATTTTGAAATCATTTGAATTTGATTCCTGAAATTGAAAACAAAAAAAGAAAAGGAGAAAAGAATTAGAAAAGGGCCGGCGCCACCTATCTAGCCCAACGACGGATTCAGCCCACTAAGCCCACCCGGGTTCCCCCTCTATCTCTCACTCGCAGACGAACCCACCAAGTCACTGACCACCCGACCCCACCTCCTCTCTGTTTCACTCGCTGACAAGTGGACCACGTCGTCGTCGTCTTCAATCACGCTGCCGTGACGCCGCCCATTGTTACCTTGTTGCGATCATCGCGGCTTCATTCGATTGATACTGCAGCGATCCTCGCCCGGCCGCTATAAGACCACCTCTCGCGCCATTTTCCCCAACAAAGCGTATATAAACGCTGCATAATCGCTCTTGCACCGCCGCTGCATTGACGCACTCCGGTGACCAATCTCGGTGAGTAATGACCGCCCCTGTCTCTGGTTCAAACCATCATGACCAGCATGTCCTTGCGCGTTCAATGATGCCCTCTGTTTGCTTTCTCGTGACCAAGAGCGACGTCTTCGTTCACACCCGCGAACACCTGAGCCGCTGCTCGACTCCGACGTGCAATTCAAGTAAAACGAGACCGCCCCTTGCCTCCCCTTTGATACTGTCTTGATTGCCAGGCCTTTGCGCATCTCCTAAACCATCTGGCTCGTGCTAGGTCGATGCAGAACCTCGGCAACGTCTTCGACAGTAAGCATCTGACGCGGCTAGCAACTCCGACGAGCTCCCTCGGCCACTACAGCGCGCCCCTTGACCAGCCATCGCCACCTTGAGCATTAGCAACGCACGACGATCTTGGTAAGCCTCTTCTCCCTCTCCCGCGTGACCTGGAGCGCCGGTGGTAGCTCTGAAAGAGGCGCCTCCGCCAGTCGCCGACGCTAGCGCCGCCACTGGATGGTCAGGTTGCTTAGGATCGTTAGATCTAGATCCTGCGGATACGATAGATCCCAGGCAAAACGGTAAGATTAGATCTGGGCCGCGCGTTTAAGTTAGATCTGATGGCTCACAGATGCGATCCTGAGCGAACCGGTACACGCCAATCAAAACGTGACGCGTGGCCAGGAATTAGATTTAAAATCAGGATTTGAATCTATTAGTTGTTTGAAATTGTTTTAGCCATAACTTTTGATTCCCACATTCAAATTTGACAAATTTTATATCAATGGAATCAGGAGAACAAGCCCTTTCCAAATATGCAATGTTTTTAATGTTTTTTTCTATTAAAATGGTTTTATTAACAGAAACATGTGTAGGCCTATTTTGTGTATATAAATTAATTGAGAAATGTTTTAAGGTTTAAATAAATGTTGTTTGGAAAGTTTTGAACTTGTTTATGAACCAGTACTATACACTTGTCTTTTTGAGTTTAGAAAATCATCACATATCATGTTGCATGCATCCATATATTTTTGCTTGTATTTATTTGTATGTGACTTGTTGCTATGATCCTATGTGTAGATTTTGGTGCCAATAGTGATTGTGATTGTGAGGAGTGTAGATAATCTCCAAACTACCAAGTCAAGTGGTGATTCATGATATTTTGTCCCTATGTTTTCTACTAAGCATTAGAAATATTTTGCTAGTCTTGCATGTTATATTTTACTTATGCTATGCTTGGGAAATCCTAGTAGTTGTAGAATTGCTAGAAATTTCTAAGTTAAGATTCTTATCTATGCCATGCTTAGCCTAGCTAGTAGTAACCAAGGGTGGTGAAATATACATGCTATGATAAAAATATTTCTAAGTCTTTGGACTTGTGTTTTGCCTAATAAAACAACTAAGTGAATGAAACACCTGGGTGGAATGGAAGGAATGGTTTATGTTGAGTGGTTACACAAGGCCCATTTCTATGGTTTACCTTGTGTAAATCACTTGTGGAAAGCCACCCAGGAACAAAGGGATTTGAGAGGCCAAATGTTAAGAAGCTTCTAGTGCAGCCACTTGGAAATATGGGCTCTGCTGGATCACATAGGTTGCTAGAACTTATCCATTTGGACATTTGGTGGTAGTGGGATGATAGGTTGGAACGTGTCCATTTGGTCTAAGGGAAGGCTTCTGAAAGGTCCTGTCTTGGTGAAAATCAAGTCTGGTGGGGAAAGTGCACAGCCTCTGCAGATGGAAGAATCTAAGTACTTAGCCATGTGCCTGGAAAAGGACAACTTGAGCATCAAGACATGGAAGCTATCAAGAATCTCCTCATCCCAATTTCTAAGTAAAACTTGTGGGTGAACAAGGGTGAAGGACCCCAATGTCTATTGGTGGTTCCTTGGGAAAAGTTTTTGACAAAGAAAAACTTAGTGTTTTCAACTAATAGGCAAAACCTATTTTGAGCAAAGCAAGCCTAAGCTACACTTAGCCAAATTTTCATATAGTATCTAGTCCACCAAAAATTATACTAAGGTATCACTTGCCAATACTATTCCAATGTATTGACCCACTGTGGCTGTAACTTGTGATGTTGCAGGTTACTCTGATGAGGATTGGGAGTCATGAGTCTACACTCAATATGTTTGCCTGTGGCACATGAAGATGAAGACTTTTATCTATTTACTTATTTAAACTCTTGTACTAGGCCTGTGGCCTTGGAGTTGTAAAGATTATGTTGTCTCTGGAATGACTGTAATAATGACCTTTGTTTCTGTGTACTTCATCTTAAACTGTGGATGCTAGCATTGATCTAGGGACTAGCATTGCAATCATAGGGATCATTTTCCTCTATAAAGGAGGGATCTTACATATGGTATCAGAGCACTGTGTTGCCTATAGGATTATGACCCTAGGATTGGAAACCACTAAGGAAATTTTTTCAACAACTTCTACACTTGTCTATTCTTCTCGTAAACTTTTCTAATCTTCTTTCTCATCTCTATTTGTAGATGAACTCCATCAACGAAGCCGTAAGGAAAGAACCACTCATGACAATGACCTTGGAGTGTGAGGCAGAAATCCCCAAGGCTCTCAAGGACCTCATGGTTGCAATGGAAATACATGGTGCAGCTGTGTACAAAGGTTTTCCTGTGATGGATGAGGGAGTTGAGTAATGGTGGGTGCAACTTCACTTGTATAAAAACAAGGAAGACAACCACAAGGAATCTGGATTCTGCATGTTCACCAATACAGTGATGCACACTACATTCTTTGATTCAGCAAGGGATGCACCTTGGAAGACCATCAAAGAACTTGGTGATAGAGTCAAGTGTAGAATGCTCAACATCCAAAATGACCTAAAGGAAGAGAAGAAACATACCCAAGAGTTGGAGGCTACCAACCAAACCTTAAGAGGAGACATTATAGACTTAGTAATGGAGTCATGTGCTCAAGATAGAGTGATTGCTTCTAGAAATATTGTGTTAGCCAACATATCTAGTGAGATAGGATTTTAAGCGTACCTCGTTAGTTGGACCACCACTTATCACCTTATTTTCCAAATGTTGCTTAAAATAAGTTGAATCTTGGTTGTTGTAATGGATCCATGTATGCCATGACTTGTGTGTTTTGGATTTCCAAAGATATGCATGTGATGTTTTTCCTTGTGTTTTATCTTAAATTGTGTTGTTTCTAACTTTTCCTATCTTATAAATAGATGCCTAATGTTACCATCAGCACTGTTGAGGAGTTCCAGGGAACTCGCTTTGGTCCTCGTATTATTGAGCTCACTTCTTTGCTCAATCTCCCTCTTCTTACCGTCATGGTGCTTCCCCTCACCAAGTTTGAGAGGAAAGACCTTTGGGGCTTCAAGGTCAATCAGCCCGGACGCCAGACTGAGCCTACCATGGAGACTATCATCTTCAAGCTCATGCACGATGACAAGGAGAGAGGCCTAGAGGTAGTCATGCAGGACTTGATTGGACGTCTGTTAGGGCGACACTCTCGGCAGGTTAGAGGTACTCACTTCCACGTCTTCGGTAGACGTGATGAGGATGGAGAGGCCATCAACTTCGAGGACACTTCGAGGGAGACAGCAGAGCCAATTTGCCTATACCTCCAGGACTTAGAGGTTCTTCTTAGGCACGTGGACACTGATAGGACCAACGTCATGCTTAGCAATGACGAACTCCAGGTGCAGCTTCGTGAGAAGGACAAGCTGTTCGCGGAGAAAGATGAGATAGTCAAGGAGATGGAGGAAAAGTTCGAGAGCCAGGACAGAAAGTTCAAGAGTCAAGAGAAGCGAGTCGAAGATAGGAACAAGAGGATTCGGGACATGAGTAAAGAACTGCAGGCCAAGGACTTCGAGCTCGAGCATCAGCAGACTGTGATTGAGAGGCTTCGTTCTCAGAAGAGGGCTCTCAAATCCAAAGTAGAGACCTTGACCACCAATGTTGAGGAATACAAGACCGCTATGGAGAATGCAGGTCTTACCTTTGTTGAGGAGGAGGTTAATGCCGAGGAGTAGTGACGACTACTCATTTATCATTTATCTATCATACTTTATTTGAGTCGCAATGACCATCCAACATGTGGATGACTTGCTATTGGTGTGTTTACTTTGCAAACTTGTTATCTTGTTGTTGAACCTTTATTATTGTGATGCATGATTGGTGTTTGTTTATGTGATGTATTGTGCATGATAGCATCTATGGGTATCTCATTCTTATCTATATTGAACAAACCACAGATGCCTCCCCGTCGTGCAAATCCCAACCCCAACAACAACAACATCACCCCTGAGATGCAGCAAATGATGACAACTCAGACTCAGCTGATGCAAATGATGACTACGTTCATCCAGAACCAGAACAACAACAACAACAATAACAACAACAATAATAACAACAACAACAACCCACCGGATTTTGACATGCTTACCAGGTTCTTGAGATTGAGGCTAGCAAAGTTCTCAGGAACAACTGAAACCATGGTAGCCAATGATTGGCTACGCTCTTTGAACAAGGACTTGGTAACAGTTGGCTGTACTGATGAAGAGAAAGTCAGATTTGCAGCTCACTTGTTGGAAGGACCAGCAGCCACTTGGTGGGATAACTTCCAAATCACCACTCCCATTGAGGATGTGACATGGGCTATCTTCGAAGATGGTTTTCGTACTGCTCACATCTCATCCGGGTTGATGAGTTTGAATAAGAAAGAGTTCCATAATCTGAAGCAGCGCCACCGCAACGTGGCTGAATATATTGAGGAGTTCAACAATCTGGCGCGTTATGCACCGGATGAAGTTGACACTGATTCTAAGAGGAAGGAAAAGTTCCTTGAAGGGTTGAATGATGAACTAAACCTGCAGCTACCAGTGGCCTATGTTCCCACATACCAGTCTCTTTGTGATAAGGCTGCTATTTTGGAGAACAAAATGAAGCAAGTTGAGAGTAGAAAGAGAAAGCACTCGGACAAGCACAGCTCGGGATCGTCTCACAAACGTTCCCATTATGATGATAGTGGAAGCTCAGGATCCCACAAGAATGGGAAATTCAACAAGCACCACAACCACAACCGTCATCATGACAACAAGCATCACCGTAGTCATGACAATGACAAGTACAAGAACCACAAGGGTGGATATAAGAGCCACCACAGTGGTAGTGGAAGTGGTAGTGGAAGCCAGCCAGTCAAGAAGGATATTAGTCAGGTTGAGTGTTTCAAGTGCAAAAAGATGGGGCATTATGCAAATGAATTCCTGGAAAAGAAAGTTGAAGGACCCAACAAGCCCAACCCTTTTCAAAAGGGACAAGTGAACCACATCAATGTGGAGGAAATCTATGAAGAGCCAGATGTTGTTGCTGGTAAGTTCAAACTCAATTCTGTTCCAGCATTTGTACTCTTTGATACTGGTGCATCTCATTCATTCATATCAAGAGCATTTGTTGAAAGAAATGAACTACCGGTAGAAACTATTGGGTGTCCTATAAAAGTAAGTTCTCCTGGAGGAGAAATGATAGTGAATTCAGGATGTCATGATCTAGTCATAGAGTTTGGGAAGTATAAGTTTCCCGTTAACTTGATAATCCTAAACTCCCAAGGATTGGATGTCATTTTGGGAATGGACTGGATGACTAAACACAAAGGATTGATAGATTGTGCCAACCATACTGTCTCACTCAAAACTCCAGAAAATAAAAGGATCAGATTCAAAACCAACTTTGAAGCAAAAAGGAGTATGCTAAATTCTCTTAAGGGGGTTAGCATATATAGTGTGCCAATTGTGAGTGAATATCCGGATGTGTTTCCGGAAGAATTGCCGGGAATGCCACCAGA
The DNA here is from genome assembly GCA_030063025.1 of Avena longiglumis. Taxonomy (NCBI): domain Eukaryota; kingdom Viridiplantae; phylum Streptophyta; class Magnoliopsida; order Poales; family Poaceae; genus Avena; species Avena longiglumis. Next base: position 18,462,657 of record CP125978.1, on the reverse strand, counting down.
TAGAGATGTGGAGTTTCTTATTGATTTGCTACCAGGATCTGGACCAATAGCAAAGAGACCATACAAGATGTCAGTTGATGAACTGAAAGAACTCAAGAAACAACTTGGAGAACAGTTGCAGAAAGGATTTATTCAACCAAGTTCTTCATCTTGGGGAGCCCCAGTCTTGTTTGTAGAAAAGAAAGATAGAAGTCAAAGGTTATGCATAGATTACCGTTCACTCAATGAGGTGACTATCAAGAACAAATACCCTTTGCCTAGAACCAATGACTTGTTTGATCAGTTAGAAGGAGCTTGTGTGTTCTCAAAGATTGATCTCCGGTCAGGTTATTTCCAACTCAAGATAAGGGAACAAGACATACCTAAGACAACTTTCACCACAAGGTATGGATTGTATGAGTATACCATGATGCCATTTGGTTTGACCAATGCTCCAGCATACTTCATGAATATGATGAACAAGGTGTTCATGGAATTCCTTGATAAGTTTGTTGTCGTTTTCATCGATGACATTTTAATCTACTCCAAGAGCAAAGAAGAGCATGGAGGACATTTGCGTTTGATACTTGAGAAGCTTAGAGAGCATAAACTATATGCCAAATTCAGCAAGTGTGAATTCTGGTTGAATGAAGTTGGATTTCTTGGACACGTTGTGTCAGGAGATGGTGTAGATTGATCCTGCTAAAGTTTTAGTCAGAATCGAATGGGAATCTCCCAAGTCAGTGAAAGAAGTTCGTAGTTTCCTTGGCTTAGCAGGTTACTACAGAAGGTTCATTGAGAATTTCTCCAAGGTAGCAAAACCTATGACAGAATTGCTAAAGAAAGACAAGAAATTTGCTTGGTCTGAGGGATGTGAACTCAGCTTTCAAGAATTGAAGAAGAGACTTGTGACAGCACCAGTCTTGTGTTTGCCAGATTTGGAAAAATATTTCCATGTATATTGTGATGCATCCCATCATGGATTAGGTGCAGTACTTATGCAAGAAGGGAAATGTCACATCCCAAGATTTTCCAAATCTTGTAATGTGAAAATAAATGAATAAAATAAAACTTTGTTTGATTTTCAGGGCCAGAAGAAACTTTTTGAATTCAAATGGAACCTCAAACCAATTTGAAACAAATAAAAATCCTAAAGGGATTTATAAAGATAAACATTTATTAAAGAAAATTAAAATGTTTTAAAATTATTATTTAGAATCTTTGAATAAAAAGATTTGGTTTTCAAAAGAAAAGGTGGATTCATAAATAAGGATTATTTTATAAAGCCAAATTAAACCTTGACCAAACTTTGGAATTAAAACATTTTGTATGGAATAAAAATAGTAAAGGTTTATTTAAATAAAATAATGAGGATTTAATGTCCAATTTTTATTTAAGTAAAGGCTTTTCCCATTTTAAATAAACACCAAACTTATCATTTTGTTTTAAATAAGCTTCTAAGTATTTTATATTCACAAATAAAACCTATTAAAGTGTTTTGACTTTATTTTAGGTTTCAAAATGAATATCTAAATAAAACAAATCCTATTTGATTTAATAATGAAGGTCTATTATAATGGACTCTAAAATAAAATGTTATTTTGTTTTAAAACAAATTTCCAAATATTATGTACTTCTCAAATTAAACTTACCAATTTTATTTTTAAAATATTTAAGTTTCAAATAAAGGTTTTAATAATAAAATCAACCCCTATTTGATTAATAAACCTTGGCCCATTTTATTTAATTATTAATGGACCCTAAAGTAATAGGATTATTTTATTTTAAACAAGTTTTCCAAATATTCTTTATTTCCAAATAAAACCTACTGTTTGGATTTTGAAAACATTTTGGTTTTTAAATGAAGATTTTATTAAATAAAACAAACCCTATTTTATTTAACTAATGATCCATTTATTTAATTGATAAATGGAACCTAAAAAGATTTAAAATAATATTTTATTTTAGAATGTGAATTATGAGGTTAAGCAGAATCAAATTCATATTTGAAAAGCTTGATGATTGTTTGAATCTTTTGAATATGTTTGGTTGTTTGAATTTCAAAACAGAAAAAGAATTAGAAAAGAATAAAACAAATAGACAGAAAAAAAATAGAGGAAACCAAATTCCAACAAGGCCAGCCCAACAAATTCCCCAGATTCCCTCCCAAGTTGCCATTTTTCACCCTGTATAACCCACGCAGACCCCGACTGGTGGACCTCTCCCCCACTCTTTTCCCCACTGACCAGCAGACCCCACACCTCGCCCCCTTCTTCTCCACCCGCACGACCCCTTCTCGCCGGCCATTGCAGACTTGATTCATGGATTCAATACGCCTTAATGCGCCACCATTAATCGCCTTGACCATGCCATAAAGCCCCAAGACATCTCCTCCTCCATTTCCTCTCTCCTTCCCCGAAAGACGCCTCAGTCAGATTTCGCCAGCCACTCTCCCTCTCCGACGAGGTCCATTGACGATTCCATCCAAACCGACCACCCACGCCACACCGAGCACACGAACAAGTTTCCCACTCCCGCGCTCCTCTGTACCTCCTTTCAACCGCTGGCGCCCAGAAGCCGTCTTGACAAAGTTCTGAGGCCATGGCCCGCATCTCGCCTCCGACGAGCTCCTCCGTAATTCTAGACTACCGACCCCTCGCTCACGCACACGCCTTCTTCGTGTCCTTGCGCTCGACCGTGTGCCTCGTTTGTCTCGGGTGATTCCTAGCGTCGTCTCGACCGACTCACCGGCGTCTGCCGCCAGATCAACTCCGGCGAGCAATCGCACGGTGCCCCTAGCGCTCGACGGACAAGTACCACGTTGAGCATCGCCAGCGCCGGTAGTCTGGTGAGCATCTCCACACCTACCTTTGCTTCCTGCTTCGCTAACGCCACCGCCGCTCTGCCGCCGCTGCCAGCCAATAATACCGCCGTTAATGGCCATCTGCTTAGGTCCGTAAGATCTAGATCAGACGAACAAGATTAGGTCACTCAAACGCCGAACAGGTATGCGCTCAGTACCGCACGATCGGACTTACTCCAACGCACCGCAACGCTGATCCGCAGAACGGTACGCCCAAGAGGGTACTGGCCAGTGGCACTAGAATCTGTTTAAAAGAATGTTTGAATCAGATTTATTTGCAAACTTCAAACCCTTATATCTTTGGATCCACACGTCCAAATTTAGCAAATTTTATATCATTGGATTCAGGAGAACAAGCCCTAGCCAACCATGCCCTTAGTTTGACAAATAGTATCTGTTAGCTTATTTGAATTTGCAGAAACTTTTGTGAGCTTGTTTAGAGTATGAAAATGGTTTAAAAATGATTTTTGAATTAAAACCTTTGCAAAATGGTTTGTTGTGACCTTACTGACCCTAGGAACCAACCCTTGGTGTTAGAAATGATTTTTGTAAAATTTAGGTTAGATTACTTGACTAAGTCATTTTCTAGCCAAATAAAAGGAATAGTTTTTATTATAAAAATGTTTATGGAAAAGAAACTTTGAGAAAATAGTTTGGACCAAACCTACTGACCCAAAAACACCAAGTTTTGCAATAGCAACTCATTTGGTGAACAACTTAAGAATTTTGCCTTAATAAAAACATTTTTCACCACATGAAATGATAAATGGATTTAAAAATAGTTTTGGGACAAAACCCTCTTACTAATGACTTTGCCACTTGGTAAATTGGATCTTACAAAGTTTAGAAACCCATAGAGACCCCCTTTGCAAAATAAAACTATTTTGTGCATGCTCCCATGCATGACTTAGATTCCATTACTTTGTGTGTGTGAATAATTGTTTGTTTGACTTTGGTTGGAATGTGAATTGAATTTGTGTTTGCTTGTTTGACTTGTAGTGAAGTGTGAGACTAACAAGATCAAGGAGTGAACTACCATTTCCTTCCAAAAAGGCAAGTGATGCTTCATACTTTTTGTCCCATTACTTTCACTATGCATTAGTGATTTTGCTAAGTAAAACTTGCATGGATTTTGCTAAGTATAAACCTTGCTATAGGAAACCTAGTAGATGAATCCTTAGTAGGATTTTCCTAAGTTAAAGATTCCTACTACTATCAAGCTTAGCCTAGCTAATAGAAAACATGGGTGGAAAACATATTCACACTATGGGAAAATATTCTAAGTCTAAGACTTATGTTTTGTTTAATAAAACAACTAAGTTAATAAATCACCAGGTGGAATGGAAGGTTTGGGTTATGTTGAGTGGTTACACAAGGCAGGAACCTTGTGTATCTCACTTGTGGATGGCCACCCAGGAAACAAAGAGATTTGAGATGTCAAATGTTGAGAAGCTTCAAGTGCAACCACTTGGCAATATGGGCTCTGCCATGATCATATAGGTTGCAAGAACTTAGCCAAATGGACAGTGGGTGGTAGTGTTTGATAGGTTGGAACGCGTCCATTTTGGTCTAAGGGAAGGCTTCTGAAAGATTTTGTCTTGGGAAACCAAGTCTTGTGGGTAAAGTGCACCACCTCTGCAGAGTGTAGAATCTAAGTACTTAGCCATGTCCCTGGTAAAGGACAATTTGAGCATCAAGACATGGAAGCAATCAAGAATCTCATCATTCCAATTTCTAAATTAAAATCTTGTGGTTTGAACAAGGGTTGTTTGAATTCTTCAATCATTGATGGAGAGATGGCTTGGTACAAGGATCTTGAAATCTTTGATTGAGGGAAATGATTTTGTCAAGCAAAAATTTAGTATTTTCAAAATGATAAGAAAAATCTATTTTGAGCAATGCAAGCCTCAACTCCACTTAGCCAAATGCATATAGAAGATAGACTCCACTATACTAATATAGTATCACTTGCCAATACAATTCAAATGTATTGACCCTTTGTGGCTGTAACTTGTATGTTGCAGGTTTGATTGATTTTAGTGAAGATTGTTTGATTAGGATTACAAAGTCTACAACCAACATCTGCCTGTGGCACTTTGAAGATGAAGGACCACTTGACCATAATTATTCCGCTGCAATGTAATGTAATAGCCATATGAGCTATGTATGATGTAATAAAATTATGTTTTCCTGGTTATAAAGTTATATTATGACCTTTGTTTCTTGATATTACATCTTAACTGTGGATGCTAGCTATTGATCCAGGGACTAGCATTGTAAAACACAGGAGGGATCAACCTTATTAGGTTGGGACCCCTACAGGAAAGTTGTGGCTTATGCCTCGAGACAACTCAAAACTCATGAAGTAAACTATCCTACTCATGATTTAGAGTTAGCCTCTGTTGTCCATGCACTCAAAACATGGAGACACTATCTTTTGGGAAAGCGATGTGAAGTGTTCACAGATCACAAGAGTTTGAAGTATATCTTCACCCAGAAAGAAATTAACATGAGACAAAGAAGATGGCTAGAACTCATCAAGGACTATGACTTAAGTTTTCAATACCACCCCGGTAAAGCAAATGTTGTAGCGGATGTTCTAAGTCGTAAGGTTTTTGTGAATGGCCTCACTAAGGGAGAACTGCCAGATGATCTGTGTGCCCAATTTAGAGACCTCAGATTGGAGATTGTGCCTGAAGGACATCTCATGTCTTTGGATGTTCAACCTACTTTGTTGGACAAAATCAAAGAAGCCCAGAAGACTGATAAAGAAATTGAAGAGATCAAGGAAAATATTGGCAAGGGAAAAGCCAAAGGATTCCATGAAGACGAACAGGGTACTTTATGGCATGGAAAGCGTATCTGTGTTCCACAAGATCCGGAGCTTCGAAAATTGATTTTGCAAGAAGCACACAACTCACCGTATTCCATTCACCCGGGTAACACCAAAATGTACATGGATATGAAAGAAATATTTTGGTGGAATAATCTCAAGAAGGACATCGCCGAACATATTGCTTTGTGTGATGTGTGTAGTAGAGTGAAAGCGGAACACCAGAAACCAGCAGGTTTGCTTCAACCACTACCTATTCCTGATTGGAAGTGGGACAAGATTGGTATGGATTTCATTACCGGATTGCCAAGGACCCGGTCAGGATATGATTCTATTTGGGTACTAGTGGATCGCCTAACTAAAGTGGCTCATTTTATACCCGTGAAGACAACCTATACAAGTGCTAAGTTGGCTATGATCTATATGAGTAGAATTGTATGTCTACATGGACTACCCAAGAGTATTGTGTCAGATAGAGGAACCCAATTCACTTCCCATTTTTGGAGGCAATTACATGAGTCATTGGGAACGAGGTTGGAATTCAGCACTGCTTTTCATCCTCAAATTGATGGACAAACAGAAAGGACTAATCAGATTCTTGAAGATATGTTGAGGGCATGTGCCCTAGACTATGGAGCCAGTTGGGATGAAAGTCTGCCTTACGCAGAATTTTCTTATAACAACATCTATCAAGCCAGCATTGAGATGGCACCATTTGAGTTTCTCTATGGGAGAAAATGTACCACCCCATTGCTATGGAATGGTGTGGGAGAAAGAAGTTTGTTCGGACCAGAACTTATCAAAGAAGCCGAAGAGAAAGTCAAGCTGGTTAAAGACAGATTAAAGATAGCACAGTCCCGACAGAAAAGCTACGTAGATCCTAAGCGTAGAGAAGTCACCTATGAAGTTGGCGATAGAGCCTATCTTAGAGTGTCACCACTTCGTGGAGTGAAGAGGTTTGGAGTCAAGGGGAAGTTGGCCCCAAGATATGTTGGACCATTCAAGATTCTGAGTCGTAAAGGAGAAGTTGATTATGAAATTGAATTGTCAGAATCTTTGTCTGCTGTTCATAATGTGTTTCATGTGAGTCAGCTTAAGAAATGTCATCCAGAAATGGAAGAAACTTCTTTGAAGGATACTATACCTTTGGAAGAGGTTCAATTGGAAAGTGATCTCACTTATGAAGAGAAACCTATCAAGAAACTGCAGAAACAGTCACACGGACTAAGACTATCAAGTTCTGCAAAGTTCAATGGAACCATCATTCCGAAGAAGAAGCAACATGGGAAAGAGAAGATGATCTTCGGAAAGACCACCCTCACCTATTTGCTAGCCAATCCGAATCTCGAGGGCGAGATTCACCTTAAGGGGGTTAGATTTGTAACATCCCAAAAATCATGTTTCAAACTCATGCATATCATCCATGCATCCATGATCATATAGAGTTCATTTCAAACAAATCAATTCAAAAACAGGAGAATATGAGCTCATTATTTTATGTGATCAGCATTTAAAACAAATACAAATCTCCAATGTGTGATAGGTGTTCAGTGAACCAAACCTTGTGTCTTATTGCTTTCAGAGTGTATTGCTAGATTGCAAGGATTTAAACCCAAATTTCAAAACAAATATAATTTCAAAAACCAATTTCAAAACCTATATAAAACTAGTGCCATGTCACTGATCATTTTATTTTATTCCAAGTGACCAGGCCAATTCAAAGTGACCACTTGGTTTTATGCCCAGAATTGTGATTGTTGCACACTGCAAAAATCCTGAAAAGATTTGAATTCAAATAGATTTTGAAATCATTTGAATTTGATTCCTGAAATTGAAAACAAAAAAGAAAAGGAGAAAAGAATTAGAAAAGGGTCGCCGCCACCTATCTAGCCCAACGACGGATTCAGCCCACTAAGCCCACCCGGGTTCCCCCCTCTCTCTCTCACTCGCAGACGAACCCACCAAGTCACTGACCACCCGACCCCACCTCCTCTCTGTTTCACTCGCTGACAAGTGGACCCTGCAACCACGTCGTCGTCGTCAATCATGCGCGGCCGTGACGCTCGCTCCGCCGTTACCTCGCCGCAGTCACTGCAGGCTTAATTGCCATTGATACCGCGATCTCGCCCGCCCGGCTATAAGACCACCTCTCGCGCCATTTTCCCCAACAAAGCAAGAGCAATGCCCCCCAGGCTGCCCAATCGCTCTTGCACCGCCAGCCGAGCGACTCCGCGACCAATCTCGGTGATCTTGACCGCCCGTCCTCGTTCAAACCATCGTGACCAGCATGTCCTGCGTGTTCACCGATGCCCTCTGTTTGCTTTCGTGACCCGTAGCGACGTCTTCGTTCACACCGAACACCGAGCCTCCGCCGACTCGACATGCAATTCCGTAAACGAGACCGCCTTGCCTCCCTTTGATATCTTGATCGCTGTGCCTTTGCGCATCTCCTAAACCATCGGCTCATGCTAGGTCGACGCAGAACCTCGAACGCCTTCGACAAAAGCATCCGACGCCGCTTACTCCAACGAGATCCTCGCCACTACAGCCTGGTAGCCTTGACCAGCCATCGCCACCTTGAGCATCGAACGCACGGCGAGTTTGGTAAGCCTCTTCTCCTCTCCGTGACTGAGCGCCAGTGGTAGCTCGACAGGCGCCGCCACGCCGCCGCCGCTAGCGTCGCCACTGGATGGTCAGGTTGCTTAGGATCGTTAGATCTAGATCCTGCGGATACGATAGATCCCAGGCGAAACGGTAAGATTAGATTTGGGCCGCGCGTTTAAGTTAGATCTGACGGCTCACAGAGCCATCATGAGCGAACCGGTACGCGCTAATCAGAACGTGACGCGTGGCCAGGAATTAGATTTAAAATCAGGATTTGAATCTATTCGTTGTTTGAAATTGTTTTAGCCATAACTTTTGATTCCCACGTTCAAATTTGACAAATTTTATATCAATGGAATCAGGAGAACAAGCCCTTTCCAAATATGCAATGTGTTTAATGTTTTGTTTCTGTTAAAATGGTTTTATTTACAGAAACATGTGTAGGCCTATTTTGTGTATATAAATTAATTGAGAAATGTTTTAAGGTTTAAATAAATGTTGTTTGGCAAGTTTTGAACTTGTTTATGAACCACTACTGTACACTTGTCTTGTTGAGTTTATAAAATCATCACATACATGTTGCATGCATCCATATATTTCTACTTGTATTTATTTGTTTGTGACTTGTTGCTATGATTTTATGTGTAGATTTTTGTGCCATAGTGATTGTGATTGCGAGGAGTTTAGCTACTCTCCAAACTACCAAGGAAAGTGGTGCTTCATGATATTTTGTCCCTATGTTTTCTACTAAGCATTAGAAATATTTTGCTAGTCTTGCATGTTATATTTTACTTATGCTATGCTTGGGAATTCCTAGTAGTTGTAGAATTGCTAGAAATTTCTAAGTTAAGATGCTTATCTATGCCATGCTTAGACTAGCTAGTAGTAACCAAGGGTGGTGAAATATACATGCTATGATAAAAATATTTCTAAGTCTTTGGACTTGTGTTTTGCCTAATAAAACAACTAAGTGAATGAAACACCTGGGTGGAATGGAAGGAATGGTTTATGTTGAGTGGTTACACAAGGCCCATTTCTATGGTTTACCTTGTGTATCTCACTTGTGGAAAGCCACCCAATAACAAAGGGATTTGAGAGGCCAAATGTTAAGAAGCTTCTAATGCAGCCACTTGGCAATATGGGCTCTGCCTGGATCACATTGGTTGCTAGAACTTAGCCATTTGGACAGTTGGTGGTAGTGGGATGATAGGTTGGAACGCGTCCATTTGGTCTAAGGGAAGGCTTCTGAAAGGTCCTGTCTTGGTGAAAATCAAGTCTGGTGGGGAAAGTGCACAACCTCTGCAGATGGAAGAATCTAAGTACTTAGCCATGTCCCTGGAAAAGGACAACTTGAGCATCAAGACAAGGAAGCTATCAAGAATCTCCTCATCCCAATTTCTAAGTAAAACTTGTGGGTGAACAAGGGTGAAGGACCCCAATGTCTATCAGTGGTTCCTTGGGAAAATTTTTTGACAAATAAAAACTTAGTGTTTTCAACTAATAGGCAAAACCTATTTTTAGCAAAGCAAGCCTAAGCTACACTTAGCCAAATTTGCATATAGTATCTAGTCCACCAAAAATTATACTAAGGTATCACTTGCCAATACTATTCCAATGTATTGACCCACTGTGGTTGTAACTTGTGATGTTGCAGGTTACTCTGATGAGGATTAGGAGTCATGAGTCTACACTCAACATGTTTGCCTGTGGCACATGAAGATGAAGACTTTTATCTATTTACTTATTTAAACTCTTGTACTAGGCATGTGGCCTTGGAGTTGTAAAGACTATGTTGTCTCTGGAATGACTGTAATAATGACCTTTGTTTCTGTGCACTTCATCTTAAACTGTGGATGCTAGCATTGATCCAGGGACTAGCATTGCAATCACAGGGATCCTTTTCCTTTATAAAGGAGGGATCTTACACTCATAGAGTAGCAAATAGATGCATAGGACACCTTCAAAGTTCATAAGAGTGACTAGATACAAATAGCACAAGAACAAGTAATATCAACAATATGCATCAATCAATAAGTTTTGGGACAATGCACACAGAATGTCAACTATGCTCTCTTAATGGTGCCTAAAGTTAGAAGGTGGAGACTCAAATAATGGTGGAAGAAAGGCCCTTCATAAGGGAAGCGCAGATTTCAAGTTTCAAACAGAGCTTCCAAAAATTATGGTAGTTGTTAGCTTTCAGCTCTCATTGCCCCTATCATAAGCATCTTGAAGTGCTTAAGGTTAAAGTGAACAAACTATGGAGTATATGCTTGACAAAGTATAAGTTGGCAATCTCAAGTCCCTTGAATACGAGGGCCACACCTCATGCTACTCAACTTCAGTCACCTGTAAGTTCTTGTCATTGTAAGTATATGCGTATCATAGAGAACCGCCAACAGGGTACCCTTGCACATGGTACAGGATCTATCCCATAACCAAAATGACAAGTCAAGCAGACAATGAGCATCTCAGCGATCTTTTTATTTACTATGTGCATAGCTTTTTATTGAGGATGCTTCACAGATAGCTCATTATGGTGATGCTGCAAGTTTCCACCAGGATTAGGCATGGCTTAGGCCGGCGGCCTTGGCGTTTCTCTAACTCAAAATACATAACTCCATGGAGTTACAAGCTTCCTCTTTATTTCACACTGGTGACATCCATAGACAAAAGATCATGATATCAAATGTATACAAAGTATAAGTGCAATGTTGAAAACGTTCCCCGTGACAGCATGGTTCTGCTAATTCCAACGTATAAGTGCAAGAATATACAACATAGATGACATAATGGTTCAAGTTTATTAGGGGCAAAGAATATAAAGTGTGCCATCAAGTTTGTGAGGGATTTAATCACTAAGTTTTCACATAACCAAATAGTTTTTATTGTAAGATAGCTGAAAACAAGGATATACTTGAAATGGTGTAACACACCATGCATAGGAATTTATAGTGGACACTTTGGAATAACTTGGTTTCTTGGGAGTTGGTAGCATGAGTAGAGCTTACTCATACAAGTGGAGGCTAGCAAAAGACTGGGAGCAACCAACTAAGAGAGCAATAATGGCCATAATCATGCAGAGCAACAAAGCATTACTAATCAAAGCATAAAGTGGTACCACAAGTCAAGGACTAAATGATCATAGAGGCTATGGTGACTTGTTCATAGTCATAACATGGTGTGAGCATGTGCCAAGTCAACCCAAACAAATCATCAAAGGAGAATACCACAATACTATACTTTTGTATGCTAAAACAACGCATGATTATTTCAAGGCACATTAAGAAATCCTAATTGTTTGGAACAAGTCATGCTACAGCAATAATCACTAAGCCTACGGTCAAAACAACATCTAGCATGATATGCTAAAGTCTAAGTCACAGTCAAAGCAAGCTCCCTTTTGTACCACTTAAGCATGAAGTTTTCTACTCTTTTCCAACACCAATCAACTTATTTGAAACAATTCACAAGGATAATAATAAATAAAGATCAGTGATCATGTCTCACAAATCCATAAAGAAGAACTAAAAAGTTATAAGATGAAAGAACAAGAAAACTAAGGCTAAACACAGTACTAGCAAAAGAGAACACTCACAAGGCAATAAGAATGAAAACTGGAGTGTTCTAGGCAATGAAAACAAAGTGTGTGTCTCTCCAAAAGAAGTGTGTTGGGATCCAACCAACTTACTCAATCAAACTAAGAAAACAAAAACCACAAACGAAAACTAAGATTCTCCAAGAACAACACAACTATGCATGAAACAATAAAAACGAAGTGTCTAGAAAGACTTGAGCTTTTTATTGATGAAGAAGGGGATGCCTTGGGCATCCCCAAGCTCTAACGCTTGTACCTCTTGAATATTTCTTGGGTGACACGGGGTGGAATCCCCAAGCTTGAGATTTTGTCCATTCTTCATCTCATTACACCATTTTCTCTCTACACCTAAAAATTTTCCTTCATACAAAACTTCACACAATCTTCATTAGCAACATTAGTGTATTAAAAAGATAATAGACCCTTGGGTTTAGCTTTGGAACAAAAAAATTTCACTAAAAACACAAGATACAGTAGCAAATCCTTCAAAAATCGTAAATCCCCAAAAGAGAACTAATAAAGGAATCAATAAGAAGCAAATGCAAATAATGGCAGGAATCTATCAAAATAGACCAGAAGGTAGAAACCGATTTTTTCGAAGACGTTATGTTGATAAACTAAAAAAGTGTTGAACTAAAGAAAGTTATCTAACATACTGGTGGATTTATTCATAAATTTTTAGCTCAATCTGACTTACAGAGACTCCTCACGAATTTTTATGGTGGAGGACAGAAATCTGTTTTGGGACAGCAACTTCCCAAATCTTACATCCCTCTCATTAGAGGTCATTCTTGGCACAAAAAACAAACAAAAAGGATAAGAAGAGGTCATTAAAGAAGTAATAACTTGCAAGACTCAAGAAAACTCTTGGTTTATCTCCCAACAAGTACTTTTTTAATGCCTTTAAGTTAGGCTTGATAGTTTGAGAAGATGCTCACATAAAAAATATGAATTGAAGTAAAAGAGAGCATCAAGAACCAAATTCAAAACACATTTAAGTCTAACCCACTTCCTATGCATAGGAATCTTGAAAATAAACAAGTCATGAAAGCACAAAGCACCAAGCATAGGAAAGAAAAACAAGTGCAACTTCAAGACTTTCACATAAAGAGGGGAAACTTAGTATTATTGAGATGCATAAAACCATGTTTCCCTCTCTCATAATAACTTTCGGTAGCATCATGAATAAAATTAACAATATAACTATCACATAAAACATTCTTATCATGAGCCACATGCATATAATAATTATTACTCGCCACAAAAGCATAGTCATCCTTATTAATCATAGTGGGAGCAAATTCAACAAAATAGCTATCATTACTATTATCATCACCATAATCATAAAATATAGGAGGCATATTGTAATCACAATTGATTTCCTCCTCAATAGTAGGTGGATTGAAAATATCATACTCATCATTGTAATCATCATATATTGGAGGTTTGGTATCATCATAAGCAATAGAATAGTTATCTTCCAAAGCTGGGGAACTAAAAAGATCACTTTCATAAAAACTAGCTTCCCCAAGCTTAGACTTTTCCATAGCATTAGCAATAATGGTGTCCAAAGAATTCATACTAATAACATTGCTATTAACATGCAAATAAAGCTCCATAGGTTTTTTAATTTTCTCTTCAAACACTTCATGTCCTAACTCAAGATAGATACTATAAAGCTCTAATTTTGTTGTTGTTTTCCATTAAGCCTAACTAGTGAAAACAAGAAACGAAAAGAAAAGACTACAAAATCTAAAGGAAATAACTTCGAGCACCCACACCAGAGGATGTGAGTACCTTTTACCTTACCTCCTCAAACGGGCGCGGAAAATAGCTTTTACGGCTTGCTGTGTCGTGAATAACGTGTGTGAGTGCCTTTTCCCTTTCCTCCCGAAAACGGCGCCAGAAAATATCTTGACGGTGAGGTAAAGACTAAAGAAAGCAAACATGCAACAGATCTAAATGCAAATGGTGTTTCAATGTTTAGAAACAAGGCCTAGGGATCATACTTTCACTAGTGAACACTCTCTCATATAAATATCCTCTCTTCATGATACTACTCTTAACTACTCTCTGGTTGGACACTCTAATCATCGGTAGGGCTATAACAGCACTCCTCAAAGTTTGCCTTCCCCAATCTAGATAACCCTACACTGTCACCTTGAGCGCTAGATGGTTCCAACAAACACCACAATTTCATAGAGACATCCAACTCCAAATATAACTCATAACAAATATTCATTCTAGCCTAAATGCCACACACGGTATGCATGTTGTCACTTTCACACACGTGGGGAAAGCATAGATCTATAAAAGCGCAAAGAGTGTTTATGTAGACTCAAACCTAAGTGCCACCATGGCGTGCATGTTGTCACTTTCACACACATGGGGAGTGCAGAGATCTCTTAAAGCACTTGAGTAGCAAGGTAGATCTACTTGATTACAAAGCTCATGACCACAAAATGATCATGCATAGAGAGAGAGATGAACACATAGCTACCGGTAGAGCCCTTAGCCTCGAGGAAGAACTACTCCCTCCTTATTATGGGAATCAGCAACGGTGATGAAGATGGCGATGGAGATCGATGGAGATGGCTTCGGGGGCACTTCCCCGTCCCGGCGAATCTCCCCTTGGGTGGCGGCGGTGCTACGGAGGATTTTCTGTAAGTATGATGGATTATTTAGGGTTTTCTACCTGGGGGCTTCTTATAGGCGCAGGAGGCAAGGTTGGTGGAGGTCCAGGGGGCCCACACCTCCTGTGGGCGCGGCCTAGGGTGGGTCCGCGCCCACCTAGGGTGTGGCTAACCTGGTTTCCTCCTCCGTCTCGTCTTCAATTTTCCGTATCGCTCGGGAAAAAATATGAACTTTGGCTTTTGTCCCGTCCAATTCCAAGAATATTCATTTTTTAGCTTTCTAAAACCAAAAACAGCAGAAAACACGCAACTAGCACTGTGGCATCTTGTCAATAGGTTAGTTCCAGAAAGTGTATAAAAATACCTCAAAGTGTAGACAAAACATAGCAAAGTGGATACTAAACAAGCATGGAACATCAAAAATTATAGATATGTTTCCGATGTATCAACCATCCCCAAGTTGAACTCCTTCTCGTCCTCGAGTAGGTAAGTGATAAAAGGAATAATTTTTGAGGTGACATGCACCATCACAATCAAGATCAAACCAATTGCAAGCATTGAAAGATGGGATCAAAGAACTCTAAACATGCGCATGAAAGATGGAGTTCTAACAGTAAGACAAAGTAACTATGCATGCAACATGAAAGGCTACAAACAAAGATCATGAATAACAAGCATTGAAAAACGTTTGTTTGTTTCACATATAAAAAACATGGCATAGTGGCATTCATCTTGTCCCTCATAGAGTAGAAAATAGATGCATAGGACACCTTCAAAGTTCATAAGAGTGACTAGATACAAATAGCACAAGAACAAGTAATATCAACAATATGCATCAATCAATAAGTTTTGGGACAATGCACACAGAATGTCAACTATGCTCTCTTAATGGTGCCTAAAGGTAGAAGGTGGAGACTCAAATAATGGTGGAAGAAAGGTCCTTCATAAAGGAAGCAGGGATTTTAAGTTTCAAACAAAGCTTCAAAAAATTATGGTAGTTGTTAGCTTTTAGCTCTCATTGCCCCTATCATAAGCATCTTGAAGTGATTAAGGTTAAAGTAAACAAACTATGGAGTATATGATTGACAAAGTATAAGTTGGCAATCTCAAGTCCCTTGAATACGAGGGTCACACCTCATGCTACTCAACTTCAGTCACCTGTAAGTTCTTGTCATTGTAAGTATATGCGTATCATAGAGAACCGCCAACGGAGTACCCCTTGCACATGGTACAGGATCTATCCCATAACCAAAATGACAAGTCAAGCAGACAATGAGCATCTCAACGATCTTTTTATTTACCATGTGCATAGCTTTTTATTGAGGATGCTTCACAGATAGCTCATTATGGTGATGCTGCAAGTTTCCACCATGATTAGGCATGACTTAGGCTGGCGGCCTCGGCATTTCTCTAACACAAAATACATAACTCCATGGAGTTACAAGCTTCCTATTTATTTCACACTGGTGACATCCATAGACAAAAGAGCATGATATCAACTGTGTACAAAGTATAAGTGCAATGTTGAAAACGTTCCTCGTGACAACAAGGTTCTGCTAATTCCAACATATAAGTGCAAGAATATACAACATATATGACATAATGGTTCAAGTTTATTAGGGGCAAAGAATATAAAGTGTGCCATCAAGTTTGTGAGGGCTTTAATCACTAAGTTTTCACATAACAAAATAGTTTAATTCGAAGATAGCTGAAAAAAAGAATATACTTGGAATGGTGTAACACACCATGCATAGGAATTTATAGTGGACACTTTGGAATAACTTGGTTTCTTGGGAGTTGGAATCATGAGTAGAGATTACTCATACAAGTGGAGGCTACCAAAATACTAGGAGCAACCAACTAAGAGAGCAATAATGGCCATAATCATGCAGAGCAACAAAACATACTAATCAAAGCATAAAGTGGTACCACAAGTCAAGGACTAAATGATTATAGAGGCTATGGTGACTTGTTCATAGTCATAACATGGATTGAGCATGTGCCAAGTCAACCCAAACAAAGCATCAAAGGAGAATACCACAATACTATACTTTTGTATGCTAAAACAACGCATGATTCTTTCAAGGCACATTAAGCAATCCTAATTGTTTGGAACAAGTCACGCTACAGCAATAGTCACTAAGCATAAGGTAAAAAAAAATCTAGCATGACATGCTAAAGTCTAATTCACAGTCAAAGCAGGCTCCCTTTTGTACCACTTAAGCATCAAGCTTTCTACTCTTTTCCAACACCAATCAACTAATATTGAAACAACTCACAAGGATAATAATCAATAAAGATCAGTGAGCATGTCTCACAAATCCACAAAGAAGAACTAAAAAGTTCTAAGGTGAAAGCACAAGAAAACTAAGGCTAAACACAGTGCTAGCAAAAGAGAACACTCACAAGACAAAAAGAATGAAAACTAGAGTGTTCTAGGCAATGAAAACAGAGTGTGTCTCTCTCCAAAATAAGTGTGCTGGGATCCAACCAACTTACTCAATCAAACTAAGAAAACAAAAACTAATACGCTCCAAGAACAACACAACTGTGCATGAAACAATAAAAACAAAGTGTCTAGAAAGACCTGAGCTTTTTATTGATGAAGAAGGGGATGCCTTGGGAATCCCCAAGCTTTGACGCGTGTACCTCTTGAATATTTCTTGGGGTGACACGGGGTGGCATCCCCAAGCTTGAGATGTTGTCCATTCTTCATCTCATTACACCATTCTCTCTCTACACCTGAAAATTTTCCTTCATACAAAACTTCACACAATCTTCATTAGCAACATTAGTGTATTCAAAAAATAATAGACCCTTCGGTTTAGTTTGGAACAGAAAAACTTTTCACTAAAAACACAAGCTACAGTAGAAAATCCTTCAAAAATCTCAAATCCCCAAAAGAGAACTCAAAAAAGAATCAATAAGAAGCAAATGCAAATAATGGCAGAAATCTGTCAAAACAGACCAGCAGGTAGAAACCGATTTTTTCGAAGACCTAATGTTGCTCAAATAAAAAAGTGTTGAATTAATGAAAGTTATATAACATACTGGGGGATTTATTCGTAAATTTTCAGCTCAATCCGACTTACAGAGACTCCTCGCGAATTTTTCTCGTGGAGGACAGAAATCTGTTTCGGGACAGCAACTCCCCAAATCTTACTTCCCTATCATTAGAGGTCATTCTTGGCACAAAAAACAAACAAAAAGGATAAGGATAGGTCATTACATAAATAATAACTTCCAAGACTCTAGAAAACTCTTGGGTTATCTCCCAACAAGTAATTTCCTTTAATGCCTTTAAGTTAGGCTTGATAGTTTGAGAAGATGCTCACATAAGAAATATGAATTGAAGTAAAAGAGAGCATAAAGAACCAAATTCAAAATGCATTTAAGTCTAAGCCACTTCCTATGCATAGGACTCTTGTAAATAAGCAAGTCATTAAAGAACAAAGCACCAAGCATAGGAATGTAAAACAAGTGCAACTTCAAGACTTTCAACATAAAGAGGGGAAACTTAATATTATTGAGATACATAAAACCATGTTTCCCTCTCTCATAATAACTTTCAGTAGCATCATGAATAAAATTAACAATATAACTATCACATAAAACATTCTTATCATGATCCACATGCATATAATAATTATTACTCTCCACATAAGCATAGTCATCCTTATTAATCATAGTGGGAGCAAATTCAACAAAATAGCTATCATTACTATTATCATCACCATAATCATCAAATATAGGAGGCATATTGTAATCACAACTGATTTCCTCCTCAATAGTAGGTGGACTAAAAATATCATACTCATCGTTGTAATCATCATATATTGGAGGTTTGGTATCATCATAAGCAATAGAATAGATATCTTCCAAAGCTGGGGAACTAAAAAGACCACTTTCATAAAAACTAGCTTCCCCAAGCTTAGACGTTTCCATAGCATTAGCAATAATGGTGTCCAAAGAATTCATACTAATAACATTGCTATTAGCATGCAAATAAAGCTCCATAGGTTTTTTAATTTTCTCTTCAAACACTTCATGTCCTAAATCAAGATAGATACTATAAAGCTCTCTAATTTAGTTGTTGTTTTCCATTAAGCCTAACTAGTGAAAACAAGAAACAAAAAGAAAAGACTGCAGAATCTAAAAGAAATAACTTTCAGCACCCACATAGAGGATGTGAGTACCTTTTACCTTACCTCCCCGGCAACGGTGCCAGAAAATAGCTTTTTGGCTTGCTGTTGCCATGGGGTAACATGTGTGAGTGCCTTTTATCTTTCCTCCCTGGCAACGGTGCCAGAAAATAGCTTGATGGTGAGGTAAAGACTAAAGCAAGCAAACATGCAACAGATCTAGATGCAAATGGTGTTTCAATGTTTAGAAACAAGGCCTAGGGATCATACTTTCACTAGTGAACACTCTCTCATATAAATATCCTCTATTCATGATACTACTCTTAACTACTCTCCGGTTGGACACTCTAATCATCGATAGGGCTATAAAAGCACTCCTCAAAGTCCGCCTTCCCCAATATAGATAACCCCACACTATCACCTTGAGCGCTAGATGGTTCCAACAAACACCACAATTTCATAGAGACATCCAACTCCAAATATAACTCATAAAAAATATTCAGTCTAGCCAAAGTGACAAACATGGTATGCACGCTGTCACTTTCACACACGTGGGGAAAAGCATAGATCTATTAAAGAACAAAGAGTATTTATGTAGACTCAAACCTAAGTGCCACCATGGCGTGCACGCTGTCACTTTCACACACATGCGGAGAGCAGAGATCTATTAAAGCACTTGAGTAGCAAGGTAGATCTACTTGATTACAAAGATCATGACCACAAAATGATCATGCATAGAGAGAGAGAGAGAGAGAGAGAGAGAGAGAGACGAACAGATGAACAGATAGATACTGGTAGAGCCCTTAGCCTCGAGGAAGAACTACTCCCTCATCATCTTGGGAATCAACAACGATGATGATGATGGCGATGGAGATGGCTCCGGGGGCACTTCCCCGTCCCGGTAGGGTGCCGGAACAGAGACTTCATGTCCCCTGAATCTCCCCTTCGGTGGCGGAGGCGCTACGAAGGTTTTTCTGGAAGTATGATGGATTATTTAGGGTTTTCTCCCCGGGGGATTCTTATAGGCGCAGGAGGCAATCTCGGTGGAGGTCCAGGGGGCCCACACCCCTTTGGGCATGGCCTAGGGTGGGCCCGCGCCCACCTAGTGTGTGGCCACCCTGGTTTCCTCCTCCGTCTCGTCATCAATTTTCCGTATCGCTCCAGAAAATATGAACTTTGGCTTTTGTCCCGTCCAATTCCGAGAATATTCATTTTTTAGCTTTTTGAAACCAAAAACAGCAGAAAACAGGCAACTGGCACTGTGGCATCTTGTCAATAGGTTAGTTCCAGAAAGTTTATAAAAATACCTCAAAGTGTAGACAAAACAGAGCAAAGTGGATACTAAACAAGCATGGAATATCAAAAATTATAGATATGTTTCCGACGTATCAACCGCCAAGAATGCATGACCTTCGAGGTGGTCCCCTTCAAGAGCGTGTACCAAGTCATATTCGGCCGCGACATCTTCCATGCCTTCATGGCCAAGCCATGCTTCGTCTACAACAAGCTCAATATACACAGACTAAACGGTGTCATCACCATGTCCGGAAGCTTTACCAAGGCAAGGGACTGCAAGATTGGAGAAGCAGCCTTTATGGAAGCTGTCCTCTACAGCGAATAATTCAAGGAGATCCAGAGCAAGGTCGATGCCTCGGAGATGCCAACATCGAAGAAGCAGATTTCTGACTCCGGCCCAGCTTTCAAGGCCGCCATCAAAACTAAGCCGGTGGAACTTTTGGTAGACGATGCCTCCAAGACCACCGCCATTGGGACGAACCTGGATGCCAAATAGGAAAGCGTGCTCATCGAGTTCCTCCGTGAGAATAGGGACATATTTGCCTGCCAACCTGCCGACGAGAAAGCTGTACCTAGGGAACTTGCCGAGCATAGCTTGAATATTGATCCAAAATGCAAACAGGTAAAACAACCTCTACGACGCTTCGGAGACGAGAAGAGACGCCATAGGCAAGGAGATATCTAGGTTACTTAAGGCTAGTTTTATCTAAGAAGTCCTTCACACCCGATGGGTGGCCAATCCTGTACTTGTCCCCAAAAATGGAACCAAAGAATTAAGAATGTGCGTTGATTATAACGGCTTGAACAAAGCATGTCCCAAAGATCCGTTTGCTTTGCCTCGCATTGACCAAGTCATTGACTCGACGGCTTGCTCGGAACTTTTGTGTTTTCTTGATGCATACTCAGGATACCACCAAATTAAGATGAGGAAGTCGGACCAATTGCCCACTTCGTTCACCACACCTTACGGCATGTTTTGCTATGTCATGATGCCCTTTGGGATGAAAAACGCAGGTGCTACATACCAGCGGACAATGCAGCATTGCCTACACGATCAAATTGTTCGAAATGTTCATGCCTATGTGGACGATATAGCGGTGATGTCTAAAAAGTCAAACGACTTAATCACCGACTTAAAAGAAACCTTTGATAATCTCCGGAAATATAACATGATGCTTAACCCTAAGAAGTGCGTCTTCGGGGTTCCAGCCAGCAAATTTTTGGGCTTCATTATTTCCCAGCGTGGAATCGAGGTCAACCCGGAGAAGATCAAGGCCATCCTAAACATAAATCACCAGACATGCCTGAAAGACATACAACGACTGACATGTTGCGTTGCAGCAGTTAGTCGGTTCGTCAGACGACTTGGAGAGAAGGCTCTGCCGCTATACAAGTTGCTGAAGAAGGCGAACAAATTTACATGGACGGATGAGGCAGATGCAGCACTGAAGCAGCTAAAGGAGATACTATCCTTGGCACCTATCCTTGGAGCACCCGAGCCCGGGGAGCCTATGTTAATCTACATGGCGGCCACCAACCGGGTAATCAACATCATCGTCGTGGTAGAGAGGAAAGAACCAGAGCATGAGTACGGAGTTCAACGGCCAGTTTACTACATAAGCGAGGTCTTGACGGAGTCCAAGCAGTGTTACCCGCACTACCAAAAGATAGCCTATGGAGTGTTCCTTGCTTCTCGGAAGCTAAGGCACTACTTCCAGGAGCACCCTATCACAGTTGTGAGCAAGGCTCCACTGTCCAACATCATCAACAACAACGACACTATAGGAAGGGTCGCTAAGTGGGGCATTGAACTTGCCGCCCTCGAGATCACCTACAAGATACGCGACGCTATAAAATCACATGCCTTGGCAGATTTCATCATAGATTGGACGGAGATGCCAGATGCTACCCCTATGCCGGAGCCAGAATACTGGGTGATGCACTTTGACAGATCAAAGCTACTCAATGGCTCGGGGGCTGGTGTACTGCTATAGTCACCAACCGGGGAGAAGCTACACTATGTTCTGCAGATTCACTTCGAGGCTACAAACAACATGGCGGAGTATGAAGCACTCATTCATGGACTACGCGTAGCCAAGGATATTGGCATCAAGCGCATAGTTTGCTGTGGAGATTCCGACTTGGTTGCCCAGCAGGTGGCTGGCACCTGGAACACACGGAACCCTATGATGGTGGTATATTGAGACGAAGTGGACGAGATAGCCAAGAGCTTCTTGGGCTACGAAGTCAAGTATGTACCTAGGGAGCAAAACAAGGCAGTTGATCTACTGTCTAAGCTTGGATCAGGGCGCAAACAAATTTCGCCTAGCGTTTTCCTGGAGCATCTACGGAGACCATCCGTGAAGGGAGCGGACATCGACAACCCGGATAGAGTTGACTCTTTCGTTCACACAGTGGCAAAGGTCCCTCAGTCTTGGACACAAACGTTCATGGAATATCTCGTACATGGAACATTGCCAGACGACGAGGTCGAAAGACGGCAAATAGTATGTCGAGCAAAGGTCTATACCATAATGAATGGACAGCTCTACAAAAGAAGCACCACTGGTGTATACCTTAAGTGTGTTTCCTAGCAAGAAGGTATTGAAATCCTATGGGAGATCCATCTCGGAGATTGCGGGCATCACGCCGCTCCTCGATCGTTGGTCTCCAAGACCTTCCGGCAACGATTCTACTGGCTGACCGCGAAGGCGGACGCCGACAAGCTGGCTGAGACATGCATGGGATGCCAGTATTATGCCCGACAACCCCATGTTCCAGCTGAAGAATTGCAAACAATACCAATAACTTGGCCGTTTGCAGTCTGGGGGATAGACATGGTTGGTCTAATACATATAGCACCATGTGGGTTTACGCATCTGCTAGTAGCAATTGATAAATTCACCAAATGGATAGAAGCTAAACCCATTAGAAAGCTTGATGGGGCAACTGCCCTTAGGTTTGTCCGGGATCTAGTGGTGAGATTTGGTCTGCCACATAGCATTATCACCGACAACGGCAACAAATTATCACTCGGATAAGTGGAAGCTTATTGTTGGGACAAGGGCATCCGACTTGAACTAGCGTCTGTGTCCCACCCACAGTCCAACGACCAAGTTGAGCGAGCCAATGGATTAATTCTGCAGGGAATCAAGCCACGTCTAGAAGAACTGCTACATACAGCAGCTGGAGCCTGGGCAGAAGAATTGTCATCTGTGCTATGGAGTTTACGAACTACACCCAACAGATCCACCGGCTACACCCCTTACTTCATGGTATATGGAGTAGAAGCCATACTGCCTTCCGACATCCTTCACGATTCACCAAGAGTTGTCGTCTATGACGAAGATGACGTTGAAGAATCCATACTCCTAGATGTGGACTTTCTCGAGGAAGAGCGCGTTCTGGCATGTCAAATATCCGCCATCTACCAGCAGAAGCTACATAGCTACCATAGTCGTCGCGTTCGGCATCACTCATTTAAAGAGGGGGATCTGGTGCTCCGACTTCATCAAAAGAAGTCACACAAATTATCCCCGCCATGGGAAGGACCGTTCATCATAAGAAAGGCACTGCTCAATGGGTATTACTACCTCGTTGACAATCGTGAACTTGAGGATAGACCCAGAAAAGATCATAAGCGTAATCAACGTGACCCGGATGATGACTACTCGAAGCTTGATCGGCCATGGAACATAGCACAACTACTTCCTTTTTGCGCTTAGCATATTTTTTATATACTGTGTACCTCTTATATGATCAATGAAATAAAGCTCTCTGGTTCACTCATATTTCTGAGTCTTTTACCTCCTTTAGTGTTAATTTTTGGATCGTATAAAACCTTTATGCGCAAGCTTTGCATTTGCACTTGTGAAAATTTCGCCTACGGGCGTTAGATTAAGTTTTCTGGTCTACACGTTCTTTGTTGTTTTTATGTGGATTCTGGAGTAGTGACTTTTGGCACTTGTTGTCCGCGATTTTGTGCTTAGGTTTTTTACGGTGCCATTGGGCATCATCACCTGAGCGCATGGTTCCGAATACAAGTCTTCCGACTCACGAAAAGTCAAGCATAAAAACCAGAGTAATGGATAAGCCAGCACTTTCTTAAAAAATAATTACATGCTGGAACCAGTGCTTGAGTAGCAGGAAATTACAACTATTTTTTTTTCCGCCTTAAGTTATCAGAGTAGTTTTTCCGCATACACAAATTCGAGAGGAGACAAATATTACATAGTGTTTTTTCATTCCTCTGGCGCAGGAGACTTGGAAGCACCATCGTCGGCAGCAGGAGAGCCATCCTCTTCGAAGTCGGTGGTCTTGAGGGACTCGGAGGAGCTCTGATGATCGCCGTCAATAATCTCGAGCGGCACAAAGATGTTGTGGTCGACCAACTCGGCAACCCTTGTGGCATAGCCCGCGAGCGATGCCTAGATAGCCTTATGGTCAATCTTCTGGCCTCCATCGCCTACGTCGCGAATACCTGAGGTTACCACGTTGATGTCGACATCTTCATAGTGCGCCTTGACCATTGCCAGCGACATCCTAGCACCATCCCGTGTACATGAATCTTTCCAGTTTATGATACGCTCGAGGTCTTGGCGCAAGATCTCTGAGAACTTCATCACGGAATCCACCGCTTTGATATTGATCTAGAGGGGCTTAGCTATCTCCTTGGCCTTCCTGATGGTGGTGTTGATAAAGTTGCTGGCGAGAACCATGCATTCCTTGGGCGGAGGAGGCGACTGGGTTAAACCAATAGGAGCTGCATTTCCGACAAGGGAGCACATGAGTTCAATAGAAAAAATTCAAAGTATTTGACTTACAAAAGTACAAGACGGGGAATTACTTACCAAAGATGCTCGACTCAGCTTGCTGGAGCATCTCCGCCATGGAGTCCCGTTCTTGTCGGAGGATCTTGTATGCTTCAAGATTACGTTTATTTTGCTCATCGGCAGCTTTCTTCTGCTCTTTCGGCCTCTCTATCTCCTCCTTCAAGTGGTTCATCTCCGTATTGGCAGACTCCTGCAAGGCCGCCATGGATTCCTCGTGCATCTTCAAGGTATCAGGCCTCTCCTTCTTAAGGATCTTGTTTTCGCTATCCAGCAACTCAATGTGCTTGGATTGCTCAGCAATGTCCTTGGCCTTGTTGATGGATTCTGCAAGTTAGAGAAATAACGGTACACAATGAGTAGTCGGAGAGTGATGGCACAAGACCAAGTCGGAGTATGAAAACAAAAGGAAAAACAGACTCTTGCTCTTGGTGATTTGTTCCTTCAAGAAGGCAGTTTTACCCTTTTCGGCTTCCAGCTCTGCACGCATCTTGTGGAACTTCTCGTTGGCGACGCCTCTCCGAGCATTTTCATTCTGTGGAAAGAAGATTAGAACCACTTAGTCTACTTGGAGCATCTAGCCAGATAACTATCTACCTAGAGGCTTGGGGGCTATAGTGAGAGTTTTTTTAACTCGGAAGTTGCTTAGTCTTTCTTTAAGCATCTAGTCGGAACTAATTCAGTTTTCAACTAGAAGCTTGGGGGCTACAGTACGAGGTTTTAATTCGGCATGTATGCTTAGTATTTCTTTAAGCATCTAGTCAGAACTAATTATGTTTCAACTTGAGGCTTGGGGGCTACAGTATTGAAATTTACAAACAATGCATATGCTACTCTGAAAGTATCTAGTCAGAATAATTCATTCAAACTAAATACTTGGGGGCTATAGTGAGATGTTTTCTAGCTTAGTCACTCTTAGAGCATTCATATGCAAAGACCTATGGTTTTTAGTCTAAATCCTCGGGGGCTATAGTGGGATACTCGTATGAAATGCAAAAGGAAAATAAAACTTACAAGAGCGATGATCTTGAGGTTGGTAGCGCTCTGGGCAAACAACTTGCTAAAGGAAAGGCTATTTCCTCGCAAGATATCTGCTTGTTGGAGAAGCTCCTCAAGACCACAAGTCAGAGATGTTGGAGCCGCACCAGGAGGCCGAGTGGATCTACTCGGCGTAAGCGCCGGGTAGACTATCTTCGGAAGCTCTATGGTTATCCTGGGTGCAGAGGCGCCGACTTCGACAGACGTTCCGCCTACCACCATCGCCTTACCGCTACCGATGGCATGCTTAGCCAGAGCTTCAGCCATTTTGGTTGCGGTGCTTTCTTGCGTAGCCTGTTTGTCGGCAACGACTTGATCCGCGGAGGCAGCTGAGTCCACTTCCATGGCGGAAGGGCCAGATGCATCCTTAGCCGTAGAGCTTGTCGGAGCAAAGGCGGGCTGGACGCTGGGTGTGACAGGGGCGATGGCATGTTTTTAGAAGCCCCCAATGTTTTGGAGGTCTTCTTCAAACTAATACTGGACTTCTTCCTGAATTATGCAAAAAGTATAAGTGCAGGAATAAGACGAGCAATGGACAATGTCGAAGAATGAGAGACTTACACAACAGTTGGTGCTTTGGTGAAAGGGATCCTGGTGATCTTTCTCTTCTCCGCCTCTAGGGCGGCGGTAGTCTTCTTGGAGGCTCCACCCTCCGTCTTCTTCTTGCCTCCGTCGGCAGCGTCAGAGGTGGAGCTCTTCCACTTACGCACCAATGGAGCATCGTCGTCGGACATGACGGTGACTTCGTTCATCTTTGGGTTGTAGATTTGGATAGCCATGTCGTCCTCCTCTATACTTTTAAGCTGTTAAGTGAAATCCCAAAGTGTTAGATGTGATGATAAGGGCTAGATGGAAGAACTGGAGAATATGTCATACACGGAAAATAAACAGGTACCTCTGGGCACTTGCCCTCCTCGAACATGTCGTAGGTGATGGTGAAGCCGTGCTTCCTATCCTTCACTTTATGTCCTTGAGGCGGAGCTTGACGGAGTCGCTAGAGAAGTTGTCCTCGGAGATGCGGAGGCTATCCTTCCTCTCCTTGGTTTATTCATGCATCAGCTCCGAGCGGTACTGCAGAGGCTGGATCCGCCTGACGAACCAGCACATGGCCAGGTCCAATCCGGTCAGACCCGTCTCTATGAACCACTCTATCCGCCTTATAGCGCGGGAAGCGTCGTTGTCGGAAGGGAGGGAGGCTTGGGATCTCCATGTCAGGGCTTCGGCGGTGGCTCCATTGACGAAGTCCGGATACGTTCCTTATTGGCCGGCCAGAGGGATATCTGGGACGTAGAAGTACGTCTGTTGCCAGTTATTGCAGGACTCGTGGCCGACGATGTCGGGGAACCGTCGGCCGGGCCGGATCTTAAAACTAATTGTCCCACAATTCCTGAGCCCATCCTTGCTCGCTCCAACTTCCCTCTTGACGGTAAAGAAGTATATAAACATGTCTAACCTAGGCCTAATCCCTAGGTAACCCTCGCAAAGCGCCTCGTAGTTGCTAAGCGCGAGAATACTATTGGGGGAGAGGTTCTGAGGTTGAACCCGGTAATGATTGAGGACAGAAAGGAAGAAGTTGGAGATGGGTAGGGAAACGCCGCGTACCAACTGAGCTTTGAGGTACACCTTCTCTCTGGCTTGGGGAGAAGGGGTGACCTCTCCGACCGGCGCCACCCGCCAGATAAGCCCCTCCATCGCGGGGAGGTAGCCTTCGACGAGCAGCTCCCTGATATCACTATCAGTGATGTCAGTGAAGGGTTTCGCGGCATAGTAAATCAAAATTTTCTACGGATGCGAACAGAGGGAAAGCCAAGATCTAATCTAGGAGATGCAATCAACGAGAGAGATTGGATTATATCTTCATACCCTTGAAGATTCGCAGTGAACGTTAACGAACGTGGGTGATGTAGTCGCACCGCTTCTCCTCCTCGCGATCCGATCCGATCTAGCACCATAAGTGGCGGTGCCTCCATGATATTCACACGTGCAGCACCTCGACGTCTCCTCCTTCCTCGGACCAGCAAGTATGGTGGAGAGATAGATTGGATCTACAACACGACGGCGTGGTGTATATGGTGGAGAATTTCAAAGATGGCTTCGCCTACAAGCAATCGGGAGAGAGGAAAGCTAGCAAGGCGGCTAGGGTTTGGAGGAGAGGCGTGGGGTTGGTGTGCCCCACCCTCTTTATATAGAGGGGGCGCAGCCCCTCCCCAAGCCCAAAGGATAAGGAGTGGGGGCATGGACTCTCCCCTCTTCTAGAAACCCTATCTCCAGTTTAAACGATTTAAACTCTCTAGGATCGGCTAGGCCCTATGGGGCCTTGTGCCCCTGGCCCAATGCGGCCAGGACACTCCCTCATAGGCCCATGCCCCCTCCCGGAAGGTGGGGCCACGTTGGTCCCCTTCCGGAAGGTTCTAGAAGCTTCGGTACAATGGATTAACCCGGAACAATTCCGAACTCCAAAAACTGCACTGCCTTATATGAATCTTATTCTCCGGACCATTCCTGAACCTCTCGTGATGTCCCGGATCCCATCCGAGACTCCGAACAAAAATTCATAAACTAATTATCCAATCTATCCTAGCGTCAAGATACGGTAAGTGTGTGACCCTGCGGGTTCGAGAATATGCAGACATGATCTTCTATCAATAATCAACAGAGGGCAGGCACCCATATTGACTCCCACATTCATCGATGATCATATTGGATGAACCACGATGCGAGATTCAATCAATCCCATATATATATTCCCTTCGTCTCGCGATATTTTACTTGCGAGATTCGATCGTCGGTGCCGTCATACCTAGTTCAATCTGCTCACGCAAGTACTTTACTGTTCCGTAATCCGATATCACTTTGTGATTAACTCCTTAACCACATGCTTGCAAGCGGTGTTGATATCGATTCGAAAGTGGGCCAGTATATCTCTCCGACTTGGGAGGGACAAATTCCATATCGATACATACAACCCATGATACTTTCCGATCACCGAGAGACACCTTTATGATCAACCTCTCATAGGATGACGTTTGATGACCTCAAAGCTTTCTTCCCGTGAAGTTGCATTATCTCATGGTCTAAGGAATACAATATTTGACATAGGAAAAGCTTCGCAAAGATGAACACGATGAAACGATCTAATTGCTTCGCTTAGTTTGGGTATGTCCATCATATCATTCTCCCAATGATATGATCTCATTATCAATTGACAACTCATGTCTATGGTTAGGAAACCTTAACCATCATTGATCAATGAGCTAGTCCTTAGAGGCGTACCAGGGACACGGTGTTGTTCAGAAACCACACAAGTATTAATGTTTCCGCTTAATACAATTCTAGCATGGAATATAAACTTTATCATGAACAAGAATTATAATAATAACATCTTTATTATTGCCTCTAGGGCATAATTCCAACAGTCAGAGCCACACCAATCCCCCTTGTGGGAATCGCTTTCTTCTTCCAGCAGCTCCATCGCCGCTGGGTTATGCTTGCCGCCGGTGGATTCAACCACCGTGGACTAGGACAGCAACAGGCCCTCTGGGGGCACGTGGACGGTGTTCGCCGTCTTCGCTACAGCGTCGGCCGTTGCCACCATGGATGGGTTAGTGCTACTACTCGCCATTGGGATGGAAGAGGAGATGGCTGGGGAGATTGGAAAGCTAGGATTTTTCGGGTGCACGCGAAGGGCTCGAGGAGATGCTCGCGGGAGGAAGACGATGATGCAGGAGGAGAATGAGGTGAAAAGTAAAAAATCCACCGTAGTTTTAATTTATAACCTCTGGCATCAAGATTCGTGCAAAGTGATCGAATGGTTGGCGCGCATGGAAGACGTGTGCGGGCGCGTGCGCGGAAATTTCGCCACGTTCCTAACCGCCGCCACCAACGGTTCGCATCCTTCGCGCGGGAAAAATGGACATGATCGTGTTCTTTGCATGTGTGAGTTACGAGGTGCCACTGACCTATGTCTACGTCATTCTAGCTGACACGAGCAAGTGAACCATCACATCAGAATATTTCGGCATGGACGGATCCAGTCCGGCTACGAGAAGAGTACGATGGAAGATTCAGCATTTCTCCGACTTACAAGTTGAAGACGGAAAATATTGCAGGGTTCTTGAGAGGACTACAAGATATTGCTTGACGATTTGCCGACATCCATCTAGATGGAGCATTCAACCTGAAGAGGCAAGACGGCGCAGGATCTCGCAGTTCTCCGGGGGCTACTATTGGGGATATGCTATATGGGTATCCTCATAGCATGTCTCTTATCCGGATAACCCGGGTGGCCCACAGTTGGTAGCATGGCCCATGGCCTACTGGGCGCCCCAGTTAGATGGATCCAGAAGGGAGGCCCATGCCGGATAAAGGAAGGCTACGGAGGAGTCACCGACATACCCGGAGCCTTGGAGTGCAAGACACGTTAGACTGATTGTATACTGTGTAGGACGCTGTAACCTGTCCGGCTAGGACTTTTCCTGCAACCCTAGGACCTGACGACTATATAAGTCGGGCCTACGGGAGCCTTTAGGGCACAAGTCAGGTCGACACAACTCATACTCGCGCACAGTGAACCAATCCCTGTAACTCGGCATATTTCCATTATAGTGATTTATAGTAGGAGTAGGATTCCGCCACCGCCGTGGGATCTGAACCTGGGTAAGCTGTGTTACCTCATACCCGTCAACCGTTCGCCTTACCCCACGTATCTAAACGTGCACTGTGAGGACCCCTCCATGGAGTACTCGTCGACAATACCACGACACCCTCTATATAAAGAGGGGATGGGAGGGTGCCACCCTTGCCCTCTCTCCCAACCCTAGCTACCACCCTCCTCCTCCTTCCTGTTGCTCTAGCTTAGGCGAATCCCTGCAAGATTCTCTCCTCCACCACCACCACCACGCCGTCGTGCTGCTGGGATTCCGAGGGTATATAATACCTCCGATGCCTACTGAAACAGGGAGAGGAAGCTCTTAGTCAACTTCGTACGTGTGACTGACTGCGTAAGCGCTCTTGGAACGCGGCGCCGGAAGGATCGCCATCACGATCTTGAGATCGGCAAGTGATTGACTACATAAACCACGAGATCCGATCTTGTTAAACACTTTGAATCTACGAGGGTTAGTTCTCTCCTATATCGTTGCACCTATCTCGTAGATTAGATCTTGGCTTTGCCATAGATTGGATCTTGGTTTTGTCTGTTCTTGTGATAGATTTTTTTTGATTTCCATGCAACGAACCCTACACTTTATATAGGTGAGTAGGTGAGGCCATACCACACTTGTGTCCCTCGGTCCTAAACCGTAACCCTAGTCAAAATGGGTCTAACCCTTTAATAGGTATCCATGTTCATGCAAGTCCAACTTGTCGGCTCATGTTAGTCGGATCCCTATCCGCCAAGTGCTACTCTGTTAAGTGTGTTATTCCGCAGGCTTATTCTAAGGCGAACGCAACTCGGTAAGCTTTCACTCAAATTCGTAGCTCAATGAGTTTCCTCCTGGAGTTGATAGCTAGTAGCGGCCTCTAGTAAGACGTTCCAACTTCCGGTTAGCACAAGTGCCCTCAATGTGACGAAGTGTCCGAGTCCCTTTGCCTCACGATATTGGTGGTAAGCTATAGGGGAGTTGTCCGCCATTCTAGCCAGATATTCATTGTATTACTTGGTTGGACTACCTAGATTAACACCTGATCGAGTACCGTATAACCATGCTTCCGAATCATATCACACAAGTGGGCCCAGAAATTTTTTCTCCCACTACTAGGAAAACATCTATCCATGGGTTGAACACCAGTGGCACACCCCTAAGGTGATGTTCCATAGGTAAGTACCCATGGCACACCACTAAAAGATGCTCCATTGGTAGTCTACTTATCTATGGCGCATCACCATAGACGTGTGCCATGGGTAAAGTGGCATCGTCCGTAGAGGTGTTCCCTAACTTATCTGTGGTGCACCATGAGACAATGCGTCATAGGTATTTCCACTTACATGTGGCGCATCCCCACATAGTGCGCCATAGATAAGCCCGACCCCACTTTATACAAAGGTGCCAAGTTATGAGTGGCACATCAAGTGGGTGTGCGCCACACATAAATAAATACCTTTGGCGAACATGCACGCGGTGCGCTACTAGTAAGTTGGTTGCACCCATTTAGTGCCCTTTCCCAACCTACCTCCACCCACTCCACCCTCTCTCCCTTACCACAAAACCATATCTAGTCGTCTTCCTCCTTCCCCCACTTCATTTCCTCCATTATTTTACCCATTTTAGGTTGCTAAACTTATTATGGTTGATGGATTTGTAAAGGGAATCCTCTCCAACTTGTAGATATACTAAACCACACTTCTCTTTCCTCCTCCGTCGTCTACTAGGTGAGTAGTTGGAGGATATGCATATGCATGTTTGTGTGGCTGGCCGGGTGTCGCGGCGTGGTGTGTGCATGTTTGTATGTGAAGTTTGTTGTTGCGCGAGCGATGTGTTGATCGTGAGATGTTTGTATGTGAAGCTTTTTGTTGCATGGTGTATGTATGTGAAGCTTGTCGTTGTGTCAGCGTGGTGTATGCATGTTTGCCAAAATATTGATTCATTTCTGTTTTGAGAAATTTTTGGCACTACCCATATAGATGTATTATTTTTAGGAAAGGTCGTACCAAAATTTTCAGGTGACCATGTGTGTGAATTGTGGTTCTAAAATATTCTCTTGCTCTATACCACGCATGCGACCATGCTCATCAAGATGAGCGAAAACATCATGGCTAGATATTTGAAAGACGCAACGATCGACATGATTCAGAACAAGAGGACCGAGATCAGATGTCCGTGTTGAAATGAGAACTCGGGAGACCCTTATTTTGGAGTATTGGAGAACCACCTGCTCGTGTGTGATTTCATGCCCGAATACACTCGTTGGATAAGTGATGGAGATGATGAGGATTTGAATGCGGTGGCAAGAAATAAGGAAGGGCAACAAGACAATAACGGGGAGGGTGGGCGAGAAGACGAAGAGTCTCCTAGACATGATCATGAAGGAGATGCCGGACATGATAACCATGAAGGGTATGTCGGACATGATCATCATGAAGGAGATGCCAGACATGATCATGAAGAAGATGCCAGAGCAGATGGTGGAGAATACGCGGACACACAGACGCTGCTAACTTTAGCTTTGCGGGACCCTCATGTTCAAAAACTACTCCTCAAGGAGACGAGCAACACCAAAGTTGCTGCCAGAGAGAAAGCCAATGTAAGGCAGATAGCATCTCCATGCACATGGCATGCAAAACCTTTCATCTTCTGACTTACAAATTAGTCTTGGAACTGGTGTCCAACTCAACCTGAAATGACTAAGTACAAACTATCAAGAACTAAGTATAAGTACATGGTTCCACCGCTATAACAATTATAGTGATACATACAAATAGTTCTTAGCCGGACTCTGGCTTATAGATACAAGGCAAAAAGTGGCACTCTAGGGAACCATTCCTAACACTTATCTTTCATTGTCCATTGACACATGGGACCAACTTATAATGTACAATTATGCCTAGAAACACGACGAGGACGCCATCATGCAAGCCATTATCACCATCTCCGGCCATCGTGTGGGTGATGATGAAGAGACTCGACTAGATGGCATGGCCATTGAAGGGGAGTCGTTGTTTGGGCATGATGCTAACCCAATGGATGCTAATTTCATTGATGTTAATGATGTCAATGATGTTGGCCCTTTGGAGAACGCTATAGAAAATAAAAAAGGCAAAGGATTGGAGGGTACGCGACGAAGGATGACAATATCCTTTGTGAGGCTTGGATGACAATTAGACAATATCATATATGCAGTGATGAGCAAAAGGGAAGCATATATTGGCGTAGGGTTGGCAAGTACTTTCATGGGTGGGGAAAGTTCATGCCCTACAACATCCATAGCGATCAAAATGACCTCGCTCTTCAAAAGGGATGGGAATATCATACATGCTAACTATAGCAAGTTTTGTGATGCATATGAGCATGTGTTGGCGTGGCCTGTGAGAGGCATCACGCCATGGACACGATAAAAAAATCCTCAATTTTACGCATGTCAATGTACCATGCATATGTGAGCACGTCTAATATCCTCCATATGTATAGTTTATCCGAGCTATGGATTACTTCAAGGATAAGTACGGGTACAAACCGTTCACGTTTACCCATTATTGGAAGAAGATCAAGAGGTGTTCCAAGTGTGAAACTAGATTTACCCTCTACCAATGAGATATTGAAGAGGATGGACCAAGAACATGTGGCCCAAGCTATGGTGGTCGTGTTGTTAGGCCAAGGGCCCATAAGGCCTCCAAGCAAGATCTCAAACGTGAAGCCTCATCACTTGCATTGAGTGAGAACTTTAAGGGGTTCATTGCTTAGAAGGAGGAGGCGCACGCCAAGAGAGAAGAGAGGCGACACGGGAGAAAATGGCCACAATTTTAAGCTTCATTGACCTCCAAAATAGAGATCTTGTGGTATAAAACAGAAATGCTCGGTCTACAACCATGGAGGTAGAGGCTAAAATGATGGACGAGGAGAACCACATCATGATATACGACTTGAGAATCCTGGAACTGGCTCAAAGGGCTTGTGAAAGTGCATGTTTTCCCCCATGTGTGGTTTTGGTAATTAATCACAATCTTTATGGACTAATGTTTGAATTGAGCTTCACTTGTAGGAATTATTCATTGGCATAGTTTGGACCACATGTTTGCTCCAGTGTTGAAATATGAAGAAATGAAGAAGTATAAGCAATGTCCAAGGGCTTTGGGCCTTTTGGAATCATGTTGGAGAAATAAGATGTTTTAAGATGAAGTGCAAAGAGTTGATTCAAGATGGATCAACACTAAAAAAGATATGAAGAAGTGCAAGCTCAAGATGCGACATCTCCAGTAGATCACATGCTTGAACTTTTCCATCCTCGGTGATCATGGATTGATGAAGACAATTTCAAGGAAGAGGTCTCCCTATGGTGTATAGGAAACAATTCGCAAGTATTCATCAATCAAGAGAGAGCAAGAGCACTCAATAAAGGTGTTCCATCTTGATGAGGACAAGACGGACTACATCAAGCTCAAGTGGAATGCTCAAAGAAAAGGTATGATCTTTATAGGTTTTCTCTTTTGCGGGTCTCATGTTGTTAGCTGGGAGACCGAGTTTAGGATAGATAGTCATACTATCAAGAGGGGCACTCGAGTGAGTAACTTGATTTCATATTTCGGAGAGAGCTCAAACCTTTGCATTCTTGCATCATCTTTCTTGGTTCTTGTTTGTATCTTGTCCATGTGAGGATCTAGAGCTTGTGGTTATCTTCATAACAAGCGCTAGTTCATAAAAACGGTTTTCCCTTATATATATCTTATAGCATTTTTTTATCTTTCATGTTGTCCGGCTCCACACCTTGGGAGATATCTCACAAATATATACTTGATATTGGTGGTATCCAATATTTCCAACAGTGGACCGGTAGTAACGACGAAAGTGTCACCCCATAGTAACATTCCTGGTTGTTCGAGTTTTTTACTGTTGGGCTAGAAGTGGACCGATAGTAACGACAAAAGTTTCGGCCCAGGTCGGGCAGAAATTCCGGCCTATACAACCAGATCTCTACCACTGCATTCGATTCGTTGGAGCTAGGATGGAACTTTCGGTGGCTCACCGGTACTTCCAGCCAGGCATGGAAATTGCCCAAACGATCAGATTTGGAGAGCCATTTAAAAGGGGATCGTACTCGTGGGGTTAGCTCTTTTGATTGGTGTTTGCTCTCTCTCTCTCCTTCATTATTGACCTTGAAGAGCATGTCTCTCCCATTCCCCCTCCTATGATTCTTGCATCTTTTTTGAGGGATTTGTGAGAGGGGATCTAGATCTACAACCCCACCAAACCAAATCCCTTCTTTGTGAAAGAATCCTTGGGATCTAGATCTTGGAGAGTTTTGTGTTCTCCTCTTGTGTTCTTCCTCTATTATTACCCTAATAGATTTTGTAGCTTTGGTGGAATTTGAGAGTGAAAGACTTGTCCTTGCATTTGTTGCATCGGTTTGAGTTCTCTACATAGATTCATTGAATTCAAGCTTGTGAGCTTGTTACTCTTGGGTTCTTGGAACCCTAGATAGTTGTGTGGTTATGGTGTGATCCCTTGGGTCCTCCAATTGAGTTGTGGAGATTCCTAAAGCTAGAGGCCTTGGTGGTGATTCTTAGAAGTCTCCAATTAAGTTGTGGAGATTGCCCTAAGATTGTACGGGTTCGGTGACCGCCCTCAAGTGTCCTATAGTAGATCGAGTGTCTGCCTTTTATGGTGCACACTTAGACTAATAATGTGAGCCATTTGTGGCGTCGTTGAGTTGCGTGCCTTCATATCTTGGGATGAGGCCTTGTGTGGCGCTGAGTGAGCATCGAGCCACCAGCCCTTAAGGTGAGCCATTTGTAGCGTTTGGAGAGTATTGCATCATCACATCTCTCCAACGGAGACATAGCTTCTTTGAAAATTAACTTCGGAATAAAATCCCCGTCCATGTGTCCATCGGTTATTCCTATACCCGAGCCTTTTACTTATGCACTTTACATTATGCTATCCATCGTGCTTGAAGTATTATATCTTGCTATCAACTTGGTTTGAGACAAATAAAATAGAAATCCGAGCACGCGATGCGTGATCTTTTTGTCCTATTGTATTTGTTGTATTTGGTTTGAAACTCGTGTTGTTTAGGACTTTTATTGGGTACTATGCCAGGTGAACGTCGTGATTGGCTAATTAGTGCTACTTTATTTAGTAAGAAAATCCCTTTTCCTCTATTTGCTTACAAATGTCTCAATGTGGGTAAAAATAGAAAAGATCTAGACCAAAATGGCTAGTGCGGACCAAATGAGACCGCTGGACGCATCCGCGATCCGCCGAAATTTATCAGGACGAAATACATTTTGTTTGTTGTTCATGGCCCGACCAAAACGGATCTAAACGAACTCATTTAGGGCTTGTTTGATTCAAAGGATTTGGAAAACACGGGAATGGGAAAAGTGTAGGAATAGAATGGCATGACACTTAGAATCCTACAGGAATGAAAAATGAAGGAATCGATAAGATAAGCTGTTTGATTGCACCGCAGGAAAAACACAGGAAATTTTATAGGGTTTAGGTACATGTCATAGTTGTCATAGACACATAGGATTTTTTCCAAGAGGTCTCACCTCTTGTTAGAAATCCTATAGGATTGTAGTGTAGGAAAGCAATTCATAGGAATTTTGTAGGATTTATTCCTTTGAATCAAACACATTCTATTGAAAAAAATCCTATGGATTGAAATTCTATAGAATTCCTTTAAAAATCCTTTGAATCAAACATGCCCTTAGTGTTTATAATGGATCGACCCGCTGGAGATGCCCTAAAAGATGTACCGTAGTATATTTTCTCCCGTGTGCGTGTGCGCCGGATATTCCCTTGTAGCCTCCCTTGTTGCTGTCGCGGAGCAATTGCGATGTTAGGTGCATTGATGATGCGCAGCTAATGATGAGGTTGTGTGCGCAGAGCCTGCCCATGTCAATGTAGGGGTCACGCACATGGAGGGGGCTGCCGCTGGACATGCGGAACAGCGATCGCTCGCTTCCGCCCGTTTCATCTGCCTGGAACAGTGACGCCATGTTTTCTTCATAGACAGATTAGCCCGTGTTAGCTGTCTCTTAAAGCACAACCTGGCGTCGCGAGTTTTTACCAGTTTTCTTGATAGATTAGCCCGCTATCTGAAATCCTCGTGTGTTTAACTGAATTTCTCTTGGTTGCAGACTTGCAGTGAGATTGTGAGGTGGGTGGTGGCCCATCACATTCTTGTTGATTCGAATCCGTGTAGATTGCTTGCTTGCTTCTTGGAGGGGCGAAGAAAGGATGGGCGCGGATTGCTACTACTGGTACTACTACTGAAGTCTGAACTGACTTGTGCGGATCATAGAGAAAGAGACCCTTGCACGAGAGGGATCGCGACCGGTTAGCGAGCATGGCGGCACGCTCCGTTGAACAAACCGTGGGTGGGTGGATGAACATGCATGAACAGATCGTCGTTGAAACTTGAAATCCAAAGGTAACTGTAACCACAATCGA